>VWZL01002494.1:258927-340051 GCA_013396915.1 Stercorarius parasiticus
ATTTTATTTTATGTTCAGTCTTTATTTACCAGTGATTTAAGGCTTGTATTATTAAGAAAGATAAAATGCTGTTGCTGCACAGAACTTAGGTTAGGTCTGTGGTGGTGTCTGTAACAACTTCGCTCTGGTTTGAATCCTATAATACCTCAGGGATGTGTCAAAAAAAAATAAAATCCCAAAACAAACCTTATCAAGAAAAGAGAAAAAAAAATATCCATTTTTATAATTGCTTTTCTAGTTAAGCTACTTCCACTCAAGATATCATCAATGCAAAACAGTGGGCATACTATCTTTTAGAACAGAATAGAATATTTCAGTTGGAAGGAACCTACAACAATCACCTAGTCCATCTACCTGACCAATTGAGGGCCATCCAAAAGTTAAAGCATGTTGTTAGAGGCATTGTCCAAATGCCTCTTAAACACTGACAGGCTTGGGGCATCGACTATCTCTCTAGGAAGCTTGTTCCAGTGTTTGACCACCATCTCAATAAATAAAAGTTTCCTAATATCAAGTCTGAACCTCCCCTGACGCAGCTTTGAGTCATTCCAATGTGTCCTATCTCACTGGATAGGGAACTGTCTTGACTGAATAGTTTCCTGATCATACAATATTTTGTTCTGAAGTAGCCATAAATGGCTTAATCACTTACAAAGTCATAGAGTTTCTGCAGCATATCTTCTGTGTAGCAAAATAAAGTCAGGGTTAGCACTACTGTTGCTATATTAGAACTCATCCTTTCATTGTCAGAGGATGCTAGCTGTTAGGTTGGGCTGCTGCTGTAGATATAAATCCTACAAGCATTTTCAGAGGCATGCTCTGCCAGAATTGTACTTCAGGTGGAATTGCATTAAAAATGCACCTAAAATTAGGGGTCCTCATTCCTCAAAGGTGAAGAGCTGTATTTACTTTTGTAAATGTTTAAACTCCTCTCATCATTCCTCAGCAGAAAAAGGATTTTTTGGAAACTTTTAAACTCTTTAACTGTACACAAGGGTAGTCTATTTGTGTGTAGATAGGTCCCATTACTGTCGTATATGAACATCTACTTCTTTCAGTTACTTAAGAATATTCACATGATTTTTTTCCCTTATATAAATATGCCTTTTTGCACAGACACACATGGTAAGAGTGTTGTGTTTTGTTTTGTTTTGTTTTGCTGTAATAATTTATTGGGTTCTTGGCATAAGGTAAATACAGGTAATCATATGTCTTGAATATGTCAGTTGTCTGGATGGTGACCTTGCACAAATGTCATCATCTGGATCAGATGAGTTTTTCCAAACTGTTGTTGTGTTCAGTTCTTTTAATCCAGTCCTCTGTGAACACTCCAACATATGCATAATTGTTAATGATTATCTTAACTACATACAAAATATATCTTAAATGGACTATTTACAAGTGTCTTGCCTACGTAAAATTTGATCACTTCACCAGCACGAACTTCCTGGGAATCTCTGGGTCACACTACACACAACGTTAATCAATACTTACGCATACAGACTAGGCACAGCAGGAGTTTCCTGAAGAAATCCCCAGAACCATCCAAACTTCCTTATGGAGTGCTTCTGTAACTATCAGACAAATAACTGAAACTTTTACTTTGTGATGCTGGCTTGGAGTCGATTACCTACTTTCATGTCCGTTCATTGTTTCAAAGGAGTCCATTATCTTCTCTATGCTGAAGAATAGCAACATCAGCCAGGAAATCAATGACTTAAATTCACTGGGCATACACACAAGCACAACCCTGATACCCTGTTATGCATATTAAGATCATAGAACAAATTTGGTTTTCATGCGTGTGACTCATTTATAACTTAAATTCCATAGCTCCATTTATAGTTGCTATAAACTATAAATACTAGTGAAATTGAATACAACAGTTAGGTCCTAAGTTAAATTCATAAGATGCTAGAAATTATATTCAAAATAGGTACAGAATCTATTCTTAGATCATATGCCCATAAAGAGGATCAGACAGAGTAAAAGACTTTTTTGTAACTCTATTGCTTGGAAAGCTGAGAGCAAAGTGTACTGCACATCCTTTGAATGTCCTTATCAAAGCTAAGCAGAAAAACAGTGATGATGGATGGATCTAGCATCATGTCTGGTCCATCTTTGGTCCACCTAAACTAAGAAATGTCTAAGAGGATCTGTAACATTAGTTGCTGAGGACCTGTGAAGATGAAAGTAAAAAAGGACTTAGGAGTTGTATAAAAGCTGGAGATATTTACCACTGGGCTGCTAATGGGCAGTTGTAACTGGTTTGAGAGGTGTGCTGGATGGTACCTATTCTGTATGTACGTTGTATATTATATTCCTTACAAAACCTAATTGACCAGGTCACAAAGAGAGAAGATATTATCTCTTTCCTTGCATGTATTTGAGCATGCTCAGGAGAGAAAAGCTTTCAGATTGCTAGTTAATTGAAACAGTAGAAAAGAGCATACAGAATAATAGGAAACCAAGAAATTGCAGAGAGGAGCAGGGAAAAGACACATTTTCAGGACTCTATAGTGATGGAAGGAGAAAATTTCTGTGGACCAATAAGAACTGAAGAGTTCATCACAAACCAGAAAGCCATTAACTTGACTCAAACCAACCCTGGAAGCAAAAATTTAAGGTGGGAAAATTTGTTCATAAACCCTCTCTTCTCCATTTCCATTTCCATTCTTCCTACTTATGGCTATTTTGTCTTACCCAATCATTTTTAATAAATCATTTGAGTTTACATTTTAATTAAACAAGCTCTTTCATTTAGAAATTCTTTTGATCTTGAAGGGGTCTTGACAGAGACACTCAGACTGCTGGCTAGTTTGGGTCCAAGAACAAGAAGCCTGTGTCAAATCATATACAATTCCTGTTGGCTTCCCTGAATGATAGGTACCCTACACCATGAAAAAATTAGGCCCTGAGAATCTTCACTTTACGAATATGTTCCCTGATAGTCTACCACAGAAACAAATAGAATATCACTCTGGCTCAGATTTTGTTCAGTTCATGTGACATCCCAATTCAGCAGTATCTGCTTGAATGTTTTTACTGACATTAAAATTAGTAGATACCTTTCATTGCCTGCAAGGTTTTCTTGCTAACTAAATGTATTGTTTATATATTAAATTATTCCAATGTCTTCTGGGCTTGAAAGGAATGAGTAATACAAATTATTTTTGTTAATTCCCTTTAACCGCTGTTAATCAATAGTATTCTGTGCAAGACCAAATATCAGTTGGGGTACAGACACTATTGCTTATATATGAGAAAGGAAGTTTATTTTTATCCTTTGCTTCTGGTGAAATGCTACCTGCTCATCAGCACCTTGTTTTGAAAGTTGTTTGTAGTTAGTAACCTGCACTAATAAAAGTATAAAACATGGAGAATTATTAAACTTACTTTTTTTCTCTTCCAGGCTAGCGTAAGAAAATGTTTATATGCTAAGAAGTGTTTCTGATGTTACAGTCCATCTTTTGTAACATATAAGAGTAAAAACAGAAAGCTGCACAATTTATTCTTCTAATGTTACTGAGTTTTAACAGCCTTCAAGGTTTGACCTTTCTGGAGGTCCTAGAGTGTCGTTATTCTTTTGTTTCTGCTGGCTGTAATTCACAACAGGCATGAAATTTCTTTTAGAAGTCCATCAGCTGGAGCTTAGTTCTATATTTGTTGATATCTTTATGTCATGACAGAAAACTTATGATAATTATCGTGTTTATAGTGTTATAGTGTTTGTTTTTCTGCTCTCCTGTTTGTGCATTTTCATTTACTTATTATTTTCTTGTCTTGAAACTTTTAAAATACGAGTCTTACTGTGTCTCTGTAGTCAACCTGTGATTGCAGCTAAGATTCCATGTGAACAGACATCACTATTGTAACCCTTTCAGTGACCCCTACAGAACTAAAATTACGGATTTTATCTTTCCTTTAGGCAGTTTACAAGGTTGTTTACTCCCTTATTCTCTTAGGCTTGAGCCCATAGGTTCCTTTTTACATGATTAACATTAGTTGAGTAAGGGGGGAGTTGCAGAATCAGGCCTTGTATACGTGTACATGCACTCGCGCATTGAGTTTAAATTGCTTTGTTCTCTGTATTTATTGACAATTCAATCAAGGTGAACTGCATTACAAGACAAAGAAAGGGAAATAATAGAAATAAACCAGATGTTACTTCAATATTGAATGGGAAATGTAGAGTTTAATGTTTTCTTCTGTTCATGAATAAAAAAGAAAGAAAAAGAAAAAAACATTCTTGGAAAAAAAGATGCAAGTAGAGTATTACGTAATATTTAAACATACATTCATAGGAAAGGGATCAGAACGTAATCAGCTTTTACTACTTTTCTTCTTATTTGCATTAAATTTCAGTTTGGGTGCCAGGAAGATATCTTTTGATTACCATTTCTTATGGTACATGTTATTTGTCATCTGTGTTATAGACATTTTTTTCTTTAGTGTTTTTTTTTTTTTTCCTCATTGAAATCTGGTATTGTTAAATGAGGAATTTTGGAGGGGAGGAGAACATATTAATCTTTTGGCAAGTGACAAAGTTGTTCATTTTAAAGTTTGCTTTGGAACAGGTATGAAAACCAAATTAAAAATAATTTATGTCTTCCCAGGGAAATCAGTGAAAAACCGTTGAACAAGAAAACATTTTCTCCACTAGAGGCGTCTTTCTGAAGTCACATGTGCTTATATATTAAATTGAAAATCAGCCCCTCTGCTCTCTCATAACCATATCCCAAGAAATTCTTCTGAGTAGGTCCCTGAGCAAGCCAAAGTCTGTTCTCATAAAATCTAGGATTGTGATACTGGTTTTTGTTTTATTCCCTTCTCTTGGGATCTTAAACTGTACCATCTCACAATTACTGCTGTCAAGGCTGTCCCTGACCTTCACATCTCCAGATAGTTCTTTCTTGTTTGTAAGTATCAGGTCCAGCTGAGCATCTTCGCTTATCAGCTTCTCAGTCACCTATGTCAGAAAGTTATCATGAGCACACACAGGAACCTCATGTATGGCTTGCGCCCTGCTTTGTTGCCCCTTCAACAGATATTGGAGCAACATAGCTAATCTGATTTCAGAATTATATGAGATACTTTGGCAGTCCGATAAAATTTGAAATTTTGTCATTTTCTTTCTTGTGGTGCACCGTGGGAAGCATATTGGGAGCCAGACAGTTACATGCCTTTTCAGTCACATACTTCATCATCAGCTCAGCAGACAGAAGGTGCCACTTGCAAATTATGACCATCTAACCTAAAGAAAAAGTACTCTATGCCACTAAATGGTCATGATATTAAGGGTTCAAGAAGACATATTAATTATGTCCTCTTCAGTTGGCTTCACATTGCAAATTACTATTGTACTATCAAAAAAATTTTCTAGCAGTTTCAGTAGACATTCTAGTAACTGACCTGCCAGTATCACTAGTAGCAGGATATGAAGGACTTGCTCTTCTTGGGTCAAATTTGTTTAGATTCAGTACTGTTGCTGTGAGAAGACTCTTCTGCAGACTTTGGCAATTGCTGTGGAGTGTCAGGATGACATCAGAATTTCTCTGATGCATCATCAGCAAATCAATATGAAAATTTCTACTGCCCCTGGTTGCTACCATAGAGAAACATCATGAATTGACTTTTACTATAGAGATTAATGGGCTTTTTATGATGAGAGGATCATTACTCTTTAAAAAATGGCATGGGACAGTTTACATAATTTGCCACCCTCAAGTTGTGCATTACTTTGCTCACATAGGCTTCCCAAATATACAGAAAGGAGGAGACCTAATTCCTGCTTTTCACCCTTTGCTTTGGCATTGTTTATAAACAGTGCTTTCTCTGATTATGGATATATTGTGGAACTAACATCTTGAAATTCATTTGTTCCTTTGTTTAGTCCTGAAAACATTAATGGTGTTGGTGCTCTTCTTGTTTTGGGAGATCAATATACCCTTTGCAGCTCTGGCTGATGAAGTCTTTCCTTGAGCACTAAGCATTGCTGCAAGAAGTTATTTAATTGGCACCTACGTATTGCAAGATAAAAGTTGAAAGTATGCTTTTATAAGATGGAAAACATGGTGGCATTGCCATGAATCAAGCCAGCATTTTCTGGGCAGTCTCTACCCTGAATTACAGTTGAATATTATGTTTTTCTCACTGCCCTCAAGAACAAAGAGTTCAGGAGAAATCTGAGGTCTCTCTGAAGTTCTCAGTATGTAGAACTTCATTCAGGAGAGGCAGCTGGATGTCACCCTTGAGATCTTACTTGCTCAAGTTATGGGTGCTAGTATTCCTACTTTCAAGATAGGGTCTACTGTTGATATTTTTGTCTTACAATTATTGAACTTGCTAGGTATGGTATTTTGCATGTAGGAGGTTTGACTTTGTACAACTTTAAAGAAACTTTTATTAATCACAATTCTTTTATATTTTAATGCATTCAATACAAGATTTAACTACATTTTACAGGAAAAAAGTCAATGATTTAAAATACTGTATTTTTAAAAAGAACTTGGTGAAAAACAGGTTACGGCATAAACTAAACAATTTTTTTTTGTTTGAAAACTTGGCTTGCTTCTAAAAGTTTTGTCTCTGCTTATATAAATATAGTGGTGTCCAGCAACAGGACAAGAGGCAACGGGCACAAATTTGAACATAGGAAGTTCCACATAAACATGAGGAGAAACTCCTTTACTTTGAGGGTGGCAGAGCACTGGAACAGGCTGCCCAGAGAGGTGGTGGAGTCTCTGTCTCTGGAGACATTCAAAACCTGCCTGGGCACATTCCTGTGCAACCTGTTCTAGGTGACCCTGCTCTGGCAGGGGGGCTGGACTAGATGATCTCCAGAGGTCCCTTCCAACCCTATCATTCAGTGATTCTGTGAAATATGTAAGTGTGGCTTTCTGATTGGTTACTTTTTTAATGTGTAGATTGATATGCCCATTAAGAAAGACTCTGGGAGTTTGATGATAGACTTCTAGAAATAGTTGCTCTCACAGATCACTGTCCTGGTATGTGGGAGAAAATGATGTTGTTCATTCAATGCTATTATGCTATGCTATCTTCAGCATGCTTTGTTATCCAGTGGTAATTGTAAACGAGCTGTCTTCAGCAGCTTCTTTTGTGCTGTAAAAGCTTTGCTGAGTTAGGTTTTTAAGTAATTTTTCATACCAAGTCATATCAAGATTTTGTTCAGTCATTAGCTGCAAATCATGTCATTTCTCTGCCCTTCTTTTCAGGCCAAAGAAACCACTTCTGACCCTTCCTAGACTCAGTTTAAATTCTCCCAACATAACCTCTTTGTCTTCCCTGTTCCCTCTTCATATTTGGTGGGTGTTGGAAGACTAATAATGATTTTATTCTTCATGGTCATCCTGACAGATACGCTGGGCCTGTAAGAAGTACAGAAAACCCAAGGAGTTATTGATGCCTTTCTTTAATTTCCATGGCAGCAAATTAAAAAAAAAAAAAATCTCAATTTTGTGTTGCCTTCCTTCTGGCTTCTTCCCACTGCTAGGGAAACTCTATGTATGTTCCTCCTTTTACTTCTTCTGTATTTTAGTACCCTACTTGTTCATCTAATGCCTGGGTTAGTTTTGTGGACTTTGTGGACTGAAGAGCCTGGCTGCAGAGTCTTTGAATGTTGCAGGAGTGCACTAACTGCAGGGAGCTTAGATGAGTCAGGATAGGGACTACACTTCTGCAGGAGTGTCTTATGTCAGAGGACTTGGAACTGATTTGTGAGAACAGAAAGGGGAAAATACAGCAGAAAAGAGTGAGAATACATTAGCAGGATATACAGCAATATTGTGTTACAAGTACTACTGGACCAGAAAGACACTTGTGAGAATGTAGCTCTATCACTTAAGAACCAAAACAGAAAAACTCTATGCCTGAAATACCATGTTACATTTCCTTGTATGAAAGATATACAGTACAGTTAGTTGAGTTTTACAATTATTTCCTTCAGAATAATAAGAGTTAACATTGTACTTCACCTCTTCTATCTCTGTTTCTCTGCATTTATATTTTCAGGCAACTGTATGCCATGAAATTTGCCCTGAAAGTTTACTCCTAAAATGCTATTCATGCTATCTGGTAAAGTGGCTACATAAAATGCTGTCAAATACATCTTATAAAAAGCTATGATAAAAAGCGATGGAATATACCTCATACAGCGCTGATACAATGCTATGAAATGTACCTCATAAAGTGCTATGAAACCTGTAACATCTAGGGCACTGAACAAACTGTGAAGTAAATTAATTTGAATGGTACCTAGTTTTACACTACTCAAATATATTTACTTAGAAAGTAGTGTAATTCTGATCTCCCAGGTGGAAGTGAAAGAGGAAGGACAGCTCAAAGTCATCATTTTGAGCACATTAAGAGAAGAAAACGATGACAGGGTGATTGCCTAGGAGTGAACTGGACCAGGAGTTATAAATAGATAGGCAGACTCAGAGAACATTATAAAACACATTGTTCCTGTGAAAATATAAATCAGTTCCTCATGCTGACCTAAATGCCATTTTTCCTCTTCAGGCAGGAGGAGAATAACCTTAAAAACATGTGTGTGTATCAGCACATCGTGGATGTTTCATTTGGCAAAAAAACAGTTTAGCCAGTTATGCTTTATTAATCATATTACACATAAACAGGAAAAATTGGTTAACTTACCACAAAAGACATTATTTAAGACTTTCTTCACAAAACACAGTGCCCGTGTAGCTTCCTCTGAGCTTGAGAGAAAAATGACGGCTTTTAAGAGAGATCTCATTGTCAGAATTATAATGGTATTAATGTCTTTGGATTTTATTATTCCTGTGGGCACTGCCCACAGTAAAATACGGCTTGGTGATTGCATTCCAGGTCAAAATCTATCCTTGGTTGTTTTTATATGGACATGAGATATAAGCATTTCCCTGAGGTCCAGATTTTATTGTTAGCTTCTGAGGAGCTTTCTCTCCCTTGTTCTTGTTCCAGCATTGCCAGGTATGCTAGATGTCATTCCTCCGTACCTTTCCATTCTAAGTGTCTTCATTATTCCGGCAGTTACCTAAAAAGGTTTCCTAAATATTTTTTTCTCCCCAGAAAGAAAGGTGATCCAGGACCTCTGCTGATCTCCAGGGAGTTGCGTGATGCATAGCATAAAACTCAATATTACTCACAGGGAAAAAAACTGCTCAGTTCACATGATTTAAGCTAAATCAGGGTTGAAGCATTTATTAGTGACAAGTAATTAATCAGTAATGAGTGAACTACACCTTCAAGATCAGTGTCAGCAATACAACAGATAGACGACAATAGCAGATATTTAGGAGATGTTTAAAAAGACCTACAAATTTGTAAACACACTTCAATACCTAATTCCCCCAAACTTGTCACATGCAGAGCATTACAGGCATGCCCCTGTTTTGGGTAATTAGTATTAACTGTCCTCAGTGTTAGCTGACCCCCTGAGCCTCTGTACTACCACAGGAGTGCTGAACACCAGTTGGGAGACCACTTAGGTCAGTAGAGCTCACCATGTTAGTGTTTTGTTATATGTTTATTATAATGCCATAAGAATATATAAACTGTAGTAGGCCTTAAGCCCGTTCGGCAAAGTAAGCCAATTTCAGTTAACTGTCTACATAAACACAGTAGTTAACCTTTACCCAAAAACACCTTTAGCCTAAAAGCCTATCCTGCAAAACATAGTCAGATTCCCTGAGCTTTGAAGGTGCGAGAGGAAGTATGGTTTTTGCAGTATTTTATACTAGGGACAAAAAGACTGTATCATGTAGAGAACTAGAAAGCTTATAGACAATGTCATGAAATACGTCAAGTCAAATACCCAGGTGCATTTACATAATACTTAGATTTAATTTGATGATTGTCTGGGTTATCTTAGGAAGGCTTATACGCTTTGTTTTCTGTTCATTGAATTTACTATTTCAAAAGGAGAAGCTTTGGGAAAGCTGGAGAATTAAATCCCTTTATCTGTCCACTGAATTAGTTCAACTCTGGCAGCAGCTGTACTTATCTGTTGGGCTTTAGCCAAGAGGAAAGAACTATTCAAGAGAGAAGGTGGTTCTGTCTGCTGAGACCACTGACAAGAATGCCAACTGAGATGCAACTTTCTGAGCCAGTAATTTCAAAGAGAACTGTGCTTTCATTTCAGCACAAGCTAAGGGTGTATAGCCAGCAATTTTGCAAAGGCCTGTGCCTTGGCCCTAAACTATCTTCTGCCAAGTATTGTCAGCAGTGTTCAGGTTCAAATGTATGAGGGGTTATTAAATTAAGAGAGGTCTCTGGCACAAATTACCACCCAGAAACCTGAAAAAGATAGATGCTTCCCTTGACGACCCTTATTAGGCTAGGCTTCTAGTCTCAAGAGTGCTGAGTCTATGTACAACACCAAAAATCAACTGTCTGTCAGAAAAGAAATAGAATAGGTGTTTGTAAGCTCGTAAGATACATCAAACCGTCATCTACAGATAAAGAAGCATATGATAACAAAGAAATCTGCACTTGATTTGTGGGAACATAGTGTGGAATTAGTCTTTCTAAAATAAAAGATGACATAGATGTAAGGCTGTCCTGTCTGAATGAAAGATGGGATGACACCAGGTAATGGAATGTATGTGTACAGTTAATTTCCTTACAGTGGATGAAGTTCTTTAAAATGCTACTGCCCCCAAACTCCACCTGTTAAGTATTTGTTAATTCTCTGAGGATGGACTGTAGAAAAGCTTTTGTGCTTGAAACCTTGTGCTTTTTTTTCCCCAACTCTATCAGTGTGTCTATCTAAAAGATACTTGTCTCCCAAACAACCTTATCCTTTGTATCCCAGTAATACTTAAATAATCAATCAGTGATCAAGCCACCATTGTAACAGACAAAAAGTGGAAGACAATCCATGCCCTGGAAAGCAATTCTCTGGGTAGGACAGTGAACTTATTCTGTATCAGGACATAAAAAAGCATTATTCAGTATCCTAAGTGTTATACGCAGGAGTCACTGACAAATCTGCTTTAACCATTGACAAGTTTTTTATCTTGTTGTCTTCTCTCCTCAAAGGACATGAAATTTAGATCAGATAATCCATACAGACTCTGTGCTTATGGCCACAGGAGATGATCTACGGATGTGAAAAATCCAAGAGAAGAGATGCATAAGCAGGAGAGGCACATTTTTGCTATATGTATAAATGAGATGTTTTAAAAGTGCTGAATGAATATAAAGAGCTAAGATAAATGCTTAGGCATTGAAAGACATTTTTAAGCCCTGAAACTAGTGTTTCAAGTGAAAAATATATTTCAGAATATTATACTTGAAAAAATTCATAGCATATTGAAATGGAGATGCAGTCATGCTGTTAGTTTTTGTGTGTTTCTCCATGACAAAAGCTAGTTACATACCATAAATATTAATGTCTTACAAAATTATATTCTATTGATAAGTAGCAGAATATATTTGACACAATGAAGAATAAGAACAAAAAGGAAAGTATAACAATTAACATTGCTTAATGTATTACTAATCATCATTTATTCTTTTATTGTTAATAACTACAGCTTCACAAATTCAGTATCAAACAACTTTACATGAAATAAATGAAAAGTTCAAAAAAAAAGACACATTTCAGATTAATTTGTCAATTGTTTTATGAATAGGGAATGGCAAAGTATAATTTTGGGGCCTATTGTTTTAAGAAATTCCTTGAAGTCTGAAGGACCATCTCCTGAGGTGTCACGTCAAGAGTGTATGTATGATTCTGGATCTCTTACACGAATTAGTGTAATGGGAGCAAACTTAACAGAATATTGCCTGAAAATCTCTACTGTGGTAGACCAAATATACAACCATAAGTATACCGTCAGTGATTTCTATGGCAGAAGTTGAAAACTATTAAAGAAATCACGAAATATGAAAGAAATTAAAGCTACATAATGTGATGAAAGCAAAAGTATGTGATAAAAGCCGGTTTATCACTGTCAAAGACAACATTCAGGTTTCTAGATAGACTTACTAGATATTACTTCGATGAACTCATTTATATAAAATCTAATACCAAAGTGGAATATAGCTTGTCCTACCTGAAAAGGAAGCCTATGTCTGGCCAATGTTTTCACTTTATTCCCCAGAAGGTTTGTGTATCAGGTAAACTGTACGCACTTTGCATTGACTCACATCAATGAGTCAACACTCACTGCAGCACTTCGGTATAACAGGGAAAGCTAATGACTTTTCAAGTTGTTGTGGGACTTAGGCAGTAATGAGTAATAAAAAGAATGTACATAAAAATAGTTATGTTGATTTCAGGAAAAATAGTGAAGTGCCATCTAGGAAATGTGGATCTTGTCTAAGGAGATGTGGCAAATCAGTTTTACCCAAATAAGGTTGCAGAATGCAAACATAATAAAAACAAGAAATCTACCGTGAATGCTACACTGTTTAAAAGTATATAGCATGAAAAAGATGATATTCCTTGGAGTACAAATTCTATTCCTTTCACTACCACACCTGCTGTGGTAAATGGGATTCCTGTGTTCTTCTTATGGATGTTGGAAATTTAGTAGTGCTGATTCAATAAGAACTCTCCTCCACTTACCCATGCTGTGTCATCTCACATCCACCCACCCACCCAAGCTGAGAAGTGCCACATAACATTGGGCATTAGGTGTCTGCATGGCTCCTCTGTTACACATCTTGAGCTTCAGCATCACAGAGATTGTAATGCTTTTGTGGCCTTGGGTACTCCTGCTAAGCCTGGAGTGAAGCAATAGGGTGGCACTTGACTCATCATGCAGGGAAAGCTGTTGGATAGACAAGACCAGAACCAAGGCATTAACACACTATAGCAGATTATGAAACAGTAAATGCTGAAATAATTATGAATGGTGGCTGGTATTGTGAGTAGCAATTAAGAAAATCAAAGCTGTCATCAATCTATTCCATTTAGTCACCTTTATATTAAATATAAAACCAGTTGTATACCATCAAAGAAATGGTCTGTGGATCCTAATTTGGAATGGTAGAGACTAACAAAAAGACATATAAACATTAGATTTGGCCAAGTAGCGGTGACCTGATCCAGCCCAAAATACCTGAAAACAATTCATCCTGGCATCAATGAAAGGTGGATCACAGCATATCACAGCCAGTCTACGTTGTGGGGAATCCATCCTGTTTTTCTGCACCCACACCCCAAGCATTCTAACCATCTTAAATTTCATCATTCTTGTGCTTCCAAAAGCCATCGCAAGACTGCCAGAATTAGAAAAAAACATTGAGTCTCAGCTCCCAGAAGGAAAAGAGTTGTATTTGGAGTGGGAAAATGAGTATGCAAGGTATTGTTAAACGGGAAGATTTCAGTGAATTGCAAAGCGAAGAATTTGAGACAAAAAAGACCATGTGCTTGAGATATATTGGAAGCTGAATGTTTCTGATGCCAGTTGGTTTTGCTTCAGGCAAATGTAACTTTCTCATTTCAAGCAAATGAATTCTGGTCATCCAGTATTTGAGTGAGAACTCCTGCTTAAAGAACTATAAACTTCCTTAGAAGACACTATGACTATAAATTTGAAGGCCTGAGTCAAAGAAGCACAGAATATACATATTTGGATACAAGTTATCTATATTAAAAGTAATAATAGATACACAAATTTTCATCCAACAGGAGCAAAAGGCTAGGTCAAAACGTGCTATGGCATCTGGGAAAGCAGAACATGCTCAGAGACCTAATAAAAGTGTTAGCATAGTCTCCAAAGCTGCAAGCAATTGTCCTTCCAGAGTCATTAATAGTATTATAATGATCCTGACTCATTTTTACTTTAATAGTATTCACTCAAATAAATAACAAACTAATAGATCTGGTGACTAAATTTTTTGTGAAGTATTGAACTCTAACATTAACTTTTAAAATCAAACAACTGTCTTTTAGGTCTGAATCTTGATCATGGAGTGAATTAATATTTGCACACATCAGAAATTGAGGCTACAAATATGTCTAAGCCTAGATCTTCATTGCCTACTGTTTTTAAGGCATATCTGTTTTTGTAGACAGTACAAGTGGGAAGCAGCATACCCAAATTTATATCCACTAGCCTTAGGTACTCCAGTCTAATAATTGGGTACCCTGCTAGATACGAATGAACTGAAGATAACTTTCAACACATGCTCAGAGCAGAGGCAGGTGTGCTTTCTCATTAGGTTGCTGTGGGAATTTACACTATGGCTGTGGCTCTAGTAGTGTACTTGTTTTATTGCAATGGGAAAAAGAGTTTTGTTACAGGACTGAGGCTTCAGGTGCTGCATCTTCTGTAAAACAGCAAATCACATACATGTGACTTTGCAATGAGATGGAAGGTACATGAAGAACAGGACAAAGAAGGGTTTTCTGCTAGCCCAGAGATACATAGCAGAGAAATAGCTAAGCCAACTCCATTCTGTTGTGTTTATTAGCTAATCCACCCTTACACACAACCAAAAGACTAACAAATTTCTGGAATGAAGTAACACTTTAAACACCAAACTATTAACTACACTTTGCTATGAAACCATACCTCTCTCTCCCATCTCTATAACAGCATGCAAAGACTATGCTAATATCAGCAGTCAGGGCACCAATTATTGCCTCAGCTTTCACACAGCTGCACAAGGCAAGGTAATGATACACAGCTGTGCCCAATCAGACATGCTTAGGAAAATAAGGCAACTCCACAACACTTTCTCCCAGGAAATGCATAGGAGAGTGGAATATTTGTCCTTGAGAAGTGGGGCATTCCTTCTTTCCTTAGTAAGTTGATGATTTTTTTTTCCTTTTTAGTATTTGGTTGGTGGTATTGTTTAGGTTATTTTGTCAGATGATATTTATTGTCCGCCTGCCTCAATAAGGCAACCTGTATTTTCATTTTCAATATAAAATTTGGTTCTAATGTAGAAAGAAGTGAAGGGCAATATATGTTTGTAGTGTGCTTGGGGGTTTTTTTATGGTTTTTGTTGTTTGGTTTGGGGTTTTTTTTTGCGTTGTTCAGTCAAGCAAGTTTATAATGATTATTTGGCTATAAAGGCCTTAAAACTTGTGTGTAGCCTGATAGGTGGATAACTCATTGCCATTATGTGGCCCAAATAGTTCTCCCGGTGAAGAAAGGGTATCTCTTGATAAGTCAATTACTTGCTTTACCGAGCTGTGTAAATTAAGGTTTTTTGCTAGAAAACAGATGAAAAGAAGGTGCTTTATAGCTAAAGGTATCAAAGACCTTAGCTATAAGATCTGGTGAACTTGAGAAAGAAACTAGGCTTTTGTACAAGGTTGAACTTGTACCCCTGGGTTGGGTGTGCCTGATCTGAAAGATGAGACAATGGATGTTTGAATTTACTTTTAAGAACTACCAACTTTAACTTGCTGCAAAGCCTAATCTGGTATGAAATGGGTGTATAAAGTAGGACCCTGTTTCTAATATGTTTAGTCGTTGTGTTTAAGAGCTGAAGTCCTTTTGATTGAAACTTAGCTATATGAGAGTTATGAAAACTTGTTTGTTGTTGTTTCTGACACTACACAGTATTAGTACAGGTAATGATACTGAAGTACTGAATGCGCAGGAATGTCTGGTGACCTATACAACCAGATTCCTGAAAACTTAGAAAAAGCAAAGGCAGATGGGAGAAATAGATGGACAAGTGAGATATTTTCTTTCACTGCTTCTTTTTGTACTGTTTTCAGTTAGTTAGTGCTCTCTGTATTAAATTCCATGAAAGAGTGGTATGGTTTTCACATGTGGATCATACTGACTGGCTTACAGATGCTTTTTGTTAAGTGTCTTACAGATAGTTATTGTATCTAAAAAGTAGCTTTTTTTACATACCTGGATATCTACATGGAATTAAGCTTTTAGATGTTTTTCAGTATATCTCTAGGCTTTGCTTGTATGTATAACTGCTGAAATCTTTTTTTTATCTGTTTCTGGGTACTGAGGAGATTAACCTCCTTGGTAAAACAAGATAAAGCAGGGGCCCGAACGTGGGGAAGATTACTTATATATATCTGTAGCTATTTTATTTAGTAAATGTGTTTGAAATTACACCTTAGTTCTATAGCACAATGTAGGAGCTGCGTCCTTTTTTTGTACTCGGTCTTCTTCTGGAGGTGCATGAGGTGTGTTCTCTTTTCTTGTTGGTGTGGACTCTATTAATTGTGGAGTACTAACTAGCCTAAATACAGCTGTTTCCTAAAAACCCCATTATACTCAGGTAACACCAGAAAACCTGAATTATATCTGACGCTAGTGAAACCGTGCCTTCCCTGTGAGTACTCATGAAAACTGAAAGATGCTAGTACTTTAAGTATGTATTATATGTTGTATTCGTACTTTCAGCGTATGTTCCCTCACTGTGTGAGTAAATCTAATGACCGTATGCTTAGTTTCTATGCATTTACAGTATCCTTGTAGAAACATCCTATTTCTGCTTTTGATTTGTATTATCTGTAATAGTAGTTATTTTCCATTATGTTTTTTTATAAAGAAAGTGCTATTGTTCACCTTCTTCTTACACTTCAAGATGTTTATGCTTTGAACTTTTTTCCCTTGAAGAAGAAAAGGCATGAAGATGCATTTGTAGCTGATTGGAGGCCAAGGCAGGGAACATGGAAAATGCTGAGACAGGAAGAATCCTTGTGCTGCCAGTCACCAGTGGTGTAACTTTTCTTTTTAAAAAGTCAACACTGTGTATATTCTTTGCAAATGACAGTTTACAACTGCTGTGCTCCTACATGGAGGAGGAGGCTTGTGGTCTTCAAGTTATTTGTACTTATGCGCTCTCTAATGAGGAAGACTACTCCTGGAAACTTTGTTATAGAGTGACAGGACACAATAATTATTTAACACATTGTGTATCTTAGTCTTTTTTTAACTGGTAGCGTTTTATTTTTTCACAGGGTCATGATGGAAAATATTTTGTATATACTGTTTTGTGTGCTCTTTAAACAAACTTCTTGGCACGTTCATTAGAATAACATATCTAAAAATTTCTTTCTGCTTGTTAATCAACTTTTACATATTTATTCAGTACTCACAGGAGCTTAACAAGTCTGTATTCTTGGTTAGCTTCCTGTTTTCTGGGGTAAGCAACTAGTCACCTTAATGTCATGATGTTTCTTCACTATTAAGTGGCTGATGATAGTCTCAAAAGAGAGGATTTAGCAGTGATTTTACTGGTTGAATAGTGTATACAGCAATAACAATAAGTGTGGATACCAGACACTTACAAAACATTTGACTGAAAATTCAATTGAAAGCAAACATGAACACTGTCATAAGCATAGCTAGATTGAGCAGATTTCAGAACAGAATTTTTTTGGAATGCAGCTTTTATGGTATTTTTTTAGACACTCCAAAATTTTTGCTATTAAATCTGAAACACAGCCTAGACTCTCTGGATTGCATTCCCTCTTGCTACGTAAATACATGGTTTATTTTCTAAAACTGTTAATGTGACTACGTAATGTGTTTGTGTTTGGTTTTTTTTTTTCCTATCTGGTAGGCCTCTACGGAGTATAAGCAACTCTTGGGAAGACTGTCTTACACAAGAGAGGCCTACAAACTAAAGGAAAGACATTGAATCTTTTTAATTTTTTGTTTGCTGCTTTTCAGCTGCTGAAACTTAGACAAAAGTCTTTTACGACTTAGAATCCTATAATTAACCTTGAACTTTTATCTCAGTCATAAATGCTTGTTGAAGATGACTGGAGATGCTCTAGATTCTGGCCAAAGTAAGAACATTGCAGGTGGAATTGAATGAGCTTAATATTTGATTTTCCAGAGCAGTGTTTTAATTACTTATGAGTTAGACTTAAATACAGTATTGTGGATACCCTCTAGAGCTGTAAAAAAGCTCAAAGAAACCTTTTATTTTGCGATGTAAGTACTAGAAATACAGAAATAGCTTATTTTTTCCAAAGAAGTTTCATCCACCAATTTCAAAAGTCATTTCCATATGGAGTTGCTCCTTCAAGACTTCAGTTCCCATTTACTTTTTTCAGTAAATAGTGGTTTGCGGAAAGTGTTGCGATGCTAGTGGCTACACTACTTTGCAGCCTATTTTGCAAGCTGCAGATTCTAGATTTTATTTTTTTTTTTAGTGCCAAACTCTCCTGAAAACATGCCTTGATAGTAATACTGAACCTTTTGGAAGATGTGGCTTTAGCAATTTCATCTGAAGCTTTGTCTGCCTTCGTCACTGCTCTAATTTTGTTTGGGTCAAAATATTTTTTCCTTTTAAAATACTGTATTAGGGTTTTTCTTGAGAGTTCTTTTTATCTGTTTAAACTGGCTCTTGAAGACGGGGGGAACACACAATTTTCAAGGCAGCCATATCAATACATCAAAAATAGCAGAAAAGGAAAGCACTCTTAAGTGTTTTTCCTCTATATAGCCCATATGGTTATCAAGATGCATTTAAAGTCAGTGATTTAATTTCTAGAAAGAAGTGTATGTGCTCTCCTATGGAAACTTGTACTTTCTCAATATTGAGAAAATGTTCCTGCTATGTTTAATGCAAAAACCTGACTATTCTTACAGAGCGGTAACTATAATGACACACCGCTTATTTGAGGGGTGGGGAGGAATCCCCTCCTCTCTTTTTTTTTATTTTTTTTAAATAAATGTTAGACATAGCAAGTCCCTTGGTATTACTGAGGCTGAGGCTTTTTGCAGCACTGCAACCTTTCGCTGAAGCTGTTGAGGTAGTGTTTTCCAGGGTCTCTGTGACAGTATCTTTCATTTTTCTCATGTTGTTATTCCAAGATTGTTGGTCTTATGCTTTGCACCTGCAAACCCCGATAGTACTGTTGTGTAGGTTCATAAGGCAAGTGACTGCTACTAATATGATATTCATCTCTTTCTCCTCTCTATTCCTTTTTTTTTTTGTTTTGTAGCTTTGGGTTTATACTACTTAGTGCACAATAAAGTTAGATAGTCCTTTAAATAACCTATCATTGTGTAATACTTATTAAATTCCTGTATGCAGAGATTAATGTGCAACACTTGCACCTGGTCAGCATACTCCAATCAGAGCTAATAGCATCATTAAGCAGGGGCAGCCAGTAGGGAGTTTGCACAGGTCCTCAAGAAAACCATATAATAACACAGGGGAAAAGCATGGTGAAAAATAATCCTTTTTCATTATTAGAATCTAATGCTTAGTGTACTCTCATTTGAGTCAGTGGGTGTGGATGCAGGTATACTCAGGATAAGCTAAGAATTAACTGTTTTCTTGTTCTCACTACTACAACTTCCTCCTTAAGTAGTTATGTGAGCATTTAAAAGAAAAAGTCGTTATCTCTCTGTCAGTGTCTGGACAGCTTCAGATGACCTGAAATCCAAGAATCTTGCTCAATTAGTTATTTGCTTAACAAAAAAACCCCACTCCATTCTGATTAACACGCATCACGCTTGCTTGGTGAAATTTATAAGCATACTCTGCAGTGAGCCTTATAAAGGAAAGATGATTCCTGTTGAGGGGAGGTGGAGGGAAGAGAAGACCTACATAGTTGTTTCTTGTCTGAGCTTGCAGTTTTGCAAACACATTTAAGTCAGAGATGCCTGAATTTGTCACAGAACTTACTTCTAGCTTTTTACTTCAAATAAAATTGTGAACTTCAATGTGCTAGGCTTAATATATCCTGTCAAAGTACATGCAGAGGTTCAATGAGTAAGATTCTCCTCTGCCACTGGGTAGAAATGTATAATGTTCTAAATGTTTAATGGGTAAGAAAAATGTTCTATTCCAGAGAAGGGTGGGGGGAAAACACAAATTAAAACTTTTACGGGTACAGTAAGGCAGCAAAGCACTTGAAGGGAGGTGGGGAAGGAGGGCTGCAGGAAGGAAAAATTCATGTGGCTATTGTGTCTGCAGGTTAAAATTCCCATGAGTTCTCAAGTGATTTTGCATTGAATTGTCATTGCTACAGCACCATGCTGCTGCAATGAGATTCCACAAGCCATATCCCCACTGGATGTGGGGTGTGCTATTGCACAGACACGGAAGAAACACAGTCTTGGTCATGTTTTCTTACTTCTCTTGCACAGCAGCTGCTTCAGGGTTTGGTTGTGGATCTCTCATGTGCTACAGACTGTGGAGTTAGGCTAACTCATAGGGTGAAATAGCCTTTCTTCAGCTGACTGGATGAAACATGGCTTGTAGCCTAATCGTAGTTACAGCTGGAGTGCAATGTAAATCTACAATCTTTCTTTTTTCAGCCTTGAGTCCTTCTCAACAAATAAATGTCAGTAAATGTTACTACGCTTTCTTAAAAAAATAGATGTTAAGCTTTTCAAGACTTTTTTACTCCAGTATTCTTCTAACAGTATTGCAAGCCTGTTAGTAAGAAATTCAAGGAAAAGTTCCATATTTAGAACAACCCTTTCCTTGGTTTAGGCTTTGGTGTATAATCAAATGACTCTGATTACTTATGTGATCCATGTCATCTTTATGGGAAGTTTCAATACTCTTTAAAGGTAGGCTGCTGACCAAAATCAATGATTACTGATCTAGATTTGAAAATATTTGTAAGACTCGCCAAGTGTTAGGTTATCTGATAAAAGGCTTGTCTCCAAACACAAAAGAGCACAGGGGCCCAGTCCAAGTCAGGGCAACCCCAATAACCCAAAGGGAGAAAGGCAGCCCCTGACCGACTCCTCCATGGGTGTCACTGGAGGACCATCAGCCACACGGTCTTGGGGGTGAAACACATCAAGGTGAATCAATGGAATGGTTGTCCTTGTCACCTTTCAGACTGAAGGGCTTGTGTAGAGGGGTATGGGACTCATGGTGGGATACAGTGTTTTGGGAATTCATAGGACTTTTTATGAAATATTTAAGGGAAGGACAAAAGGTGGGGGAAAGAGAAAGATTAAGGTGCTTTGGGGAGAGACAAGCATGGGAAACGGGGAATGAGATGCTCACTGATTGCAGGCAGGCTGCTGGTCAGTATGCTTGTCTGGACACACACCACACCAGATCAGCACAATGTGTCCTGTATTTTTAAACTTTACTTCAATTGTTTCCCAGAGTGAGGGGGCTCTCTGTATGCATATTTTTGTCTGCAGGTCTGAGTGTCAGAAACTGCAGTGGGACCATAGGTCACAGGGGCTCATGTGCCTGCGGTGCCAGTGGTTGGAGTGTGCAAGTCAGTGTTTGCTGTATCAAGCTGGACTGGCTAGTGAGCTGGTTAAGTTTCTTGGGAGCCATGTATCAAAGCAGTTGAAAGTCTGGGCTGGACATGCATGTGTCCTACAACTGTAGGAACTGTCTATCAGAAAGACTGGGAACTCCAGATCAGCTACGATAGAGATCATAAGGCCTGGAGGCTGATAAACCTGTGCATGAGTGTCTGTGCATGAGACACCTGGAGATAAGAGGCTCCACAGACTGGCTACTGGGTAGGCAGTGTCCAAGGCCAGTCACTGGAGGGATCCATTGTGCATGTGTGTGTTGGTGTTTGTAAGGGGCAGGCTCTGTATCAGCAGCTGGAGGGGTGCTGGGGGCCTCAGGGGCTCGCACACCCAAATGCCAGCAAATGGGGCAGCTACTGGATAAACTTGGTGTCTAAGTCCAGCTCTGGAGCAATCCACTCTCTGTGTGTGTATATATGCCACTAATGGACTCTTATCCAGCTCAGCCAGAGAAGAGAACAGATGAGATCATTGGTGCATAAGAGTAGAGTGTTTATCTGTGTGGCCAGCCATACGTATAAGTTGTATACATATGTTTGTGTGTGTGTGCCCTTGCTATGGTCAGGGAGCTGCAGCAGCCTTGCTTCTACGGGGCTGTCAGATTTGGCAACCCCCAGCACCAAAAGCTTAATGTTTATTGTACTTCTTCTAGGTCTAGTTCCTTGCCCCATGCTAAGAAGGGATGCACAGCTACAGTTGAAACTGTATCTCTGTTTCTCTGGAAGAAAACTTACAAATGTGAATGCTGAAAGCTTGGTTCAATATGTGTTTTAAGTTCTGTAACTCTAGAGTCAGTGTAGTGTTTGAATTTGTGGCACTGTTTTTTTGACAAATACAACTTTTGGGACACTTGCAAAATTCATCAGTTTTCATCTGCTTTAGACAACAGCTCCTCTTTCTCTGAAGTGATTCCTTAGTGCTATCTATGGTCTTCTAGAAGCAGTAAGGGTAGCAAGACAATAGTAATGGAACTTCAAAGAAACCAATAGAGTATCCAGACTGGGAAAAGTAGTAAAATCTAACTAGGTGCACAGCTCCTCTTGACTTTCATTGAGGGTGTTTTCCATAAAACATACTCAATTTGTTTCTTCGGCTTTTTGACCTTGCATTTATGTACCTTTTCTCAGGGTTATTTTAGATATGTGATTTTTCTTCTAGCTTTCTTTTTCCTTTAACATAGGTGTGCTCATACTTTTATTTTTGACCAGTTTACAGCACTTTATAAGGCACAAAGCTAAATATAATGCTTATTACAATATGAAAAAATAACATTAATATGACAAAAAATGCTGATCAGTTGGATAAACAAAAATGAAGCAGTAAAAAGTACTTAAGTACAGGCATTACCCAAATTCATTGCCATGTATGTCTTTAGGGAAATAATGGTTTGTTGGGAGAGTATTGGTGGAAAATATTAACAGGGATATGAAACACAGGAATTTGAATTATAGGTTCTGCTCTTTAATTGAAACAACAACAGCTGGCAGATCTATCGTTTGGATAGACTTGTGACTTCAAGGTTGAGCTTTAGAAGAGATATGGGCAGTTTAAAAGGGATATCAGAAAGACAGCCTCCAGGATCTGTAGTGCCACATATCTAAAAACTTAGTTTGTAAAGCATAGACGGCTGTGTTCCAAAATATTATGCCTTTCAGGAAAAAATAGCTTCTTTAAGATTTTAAAATTGCTTGAAAACTAGTGCTGATGTGTAGAAGCTTGTATTTTCCACAGAGTTTTATGGCATGTTGTCCACAGGCCTACAGTAGTGGTAAAAGTCTCATATGATTGATAGACTGTTGATATCTTCATTAGCACTTATTTTCTTATGTTTCCCATCAGAAAAGGAGAGTCAGAACTAGGGTCTTTTTCTACAATTCACATGCAAATAACAGAACATACACCTGTAGTCAGGTGCTATTGAAATGTATTAAATGCATAGTATTTTCCTGTATATCCCATTCTACTTAGTACTTTTCCTCCCCTTACAGTGATTTTTACTTGAAATTCTTCTTACTAAATATTCACCTGAAAGTGTGGAGCAAAGCATATCTGCTGAAAACATGTCATCTTGCAATAAGCTATGATTGTTAGTCAGGGTTAGTGGATGGAGGCAGATATCTGAAAGGACATAAAATTAATTTTTATCATGAAAGTTTTGGCATCAAGAAACTTTATTGTTTTTACCTCAGTGGGGAGAGAGGAATGCTACTCTAAAAGACTATTTATAACACCTAGGTTAATATGATACACTGCTTCAGTTGGAAGATGTTAGATAAAGGTGTAAATATTTTTTAAATGGAGCACTAAAAAAGCACCGAAACCAATAAACAGTTGTTTCCTAGCTCTACTTTTAGGAGGCATGTTTCCAAGAGTTCTCAGCTGTACTGCTTCACAAGGGGAGTAATACAGCTCCAAAAAGGGGAGAGACTTACTATCAGTCTGTAGGTTGGTTGACATATGTTACTTACACAGTTTTTTTTTTCTGAGAGAAGTCAACATTTGAAGACACTTTAGGGTCTGGGTTTTTCAATGCTTAGGTAGATTTCTCAACTTCTTTTAAGAAGCCTTTATGCAAGGGTGTCTGTAAGCAGTTTGGTTCCTTTAAAATTTATTTTTTGGGAAAGTGGCTTTCTTTTATTCAGTCTACTTCTACCATTTATCCTAAGATGACTGTGCTGTCATTCTTTAGGATTAATCAATATGTATGTTATACAGTTGTAAGAGGGAATCTTTTTGCTAGGTAGGATGAAATATGAATTTTCCAAGCACTTACAGCTTTTTTTTTTTTCCCCTGTGCTGCAGATGAAAAATAAGAGCAAATCTAAAATTGAGATTCTCTTCATGCTGTAGAACAGGTCTGCAATTCTGGTCTCTGGCCTTCATTGCTTAATCTTTTTATGAATAACTTTAGAAAACTTATCAAATTTCTGATTCTTAAATTATATAAAGAATTTTAGTCATCGGAGTGATGCCAAACTTTTGCTAGCATCTGAGTTTTGTGGTATTTGTGCTTTGAGATGTGTCGTTTTGATCGTGCCTTGGGATGTTGTGCTTATGCATAGATTGGTAAATTAAAAATGTTTAAGATTACCTCATGAATACAGCCATACTGTGGTTGCTAGCCTTAATGCCAGAATATTAAACTCCTAGCCTTTAAAAATTAAATTGCTGTGTCCAAATTGGCTTTTGGGAGTAGCTTCTGAGCATTGCCAACTCCTGAATCATGCCCAGGAATAGTTTGGGAGAGCACTCGTTAGTCCAGGCCAAAGCCTATGCCAGGCAGGGCTATTGTAACAACTAAAAGGACAGATAATTGAATTCTTATGCTATGGAACACTTCCTAGCAATTCTTAATTAAATAATATAAGGCTAGCCAATGTAATAAGCTAGAAAGTCTTTTGTTTTGTTAATAAAACTAAATTTCAACTTGTCAGTTAACATAAAAATTGGCACTTAAGGCTACACACACAAACTTTGCTTAGAAGGGAAAAACATGTAATGAATTTGCCTTAGACTGTAGAAAGCATAATGAATTGACACTGCCTTGAAGAGTTCAGCAAGTTTCTTCTGTTGCAAGTTAACTAATGATTTTATAAAATAGCACAATTCATTTGTTGTCATTTCTTTTATTTGTTTTCTGTTAATATTCTGTTTCACTGCCTTAGCTGCTGGATGAGACTGTTTCAAATACTGGAGTGCTAGACTAAGAGTTGGAGAAGAGTAGCTCTAGACTCAGGATTAACCAATGGAGATGGTATTGCAGATATAATCTTTCTCCCCTCTTTTGTGGTCTCTTGAGCATCTTCATTAGGAGCAGGAACTGAAATCAGAACTTCTAGCTTTTGGCTACCTACACCTGACGACATGCTCCTCTCTAAACCAACAATCAAGCATGTTTCCTCACTTCTGTACAAATTTCAAATTTTTACATGGCATGTGTTCATGTTCAGTCTTTAAATGCCCATCATTGTTTGAGCACCTAGTTTGTGTGATTATAGCCAAGATTTTATAGCAAATAGTATAGAAAATAAGCTGTAGTAAAAACTTCACTGTATTACAAGATTTAAGAGAAGGAGAGCTGGTGTAACTGATATACTGGTAGCATATGTACCTCGTGTAAAACTGGAAAATATCATCCTCACTGTGGGACTTGGCTGTCTTTGGCAGCCAGTAGCACAGAAGCTTGTCAACCCTTCTCTGCATATTATACCGACATTAAGTTTTCTCTTTTCAAGGGGATAATGTGATATTATTCTGTTGAATTTTTCTGAATATTTGATATACCTTAGAGTCGCAACATTTCTGTGAAGAGCTTATAAACAAGAATGGTCTCTAAAAACAATATGGGCTGATTAAATGTGTGGCTTTCAGTTAGCTCTTCAGTGGATCATCAACTAAGAGAAGCAGAATATTTCAAGGGAGGGTAGATTTACAACGCAATGAAAACCTCAGTTTTCTAACAAAGGATTTCTGAAGTGATAAAGAGCCGTTTGGGGAGAGAGCTATTTAACAAAAGCAGGAGAGAAAGGAAAGATTTGGGTATAGTTTTCTGAATGATTTAAATACGCTGTTACAAGAGGCAATCAATCACATCTCTAGTGTCAGCACCAGAACTCCTTGATCCAGCTGAAATCTAGATGTGTAAAATAAACAAAGCTTGAGCTGTTTCTCTTGACCAAAAGCAACTGTACAAGGGATAGTATGATGAACCCCCTTTGCACAAGCAAGCAGACTGGAAAAATGAGACCAACAGTGAGCTTGAGAGGAAAGGTGGGGGCCTCTGTTTCTAACAGCAATCCTAATTGGTTTAGGAAACTGCACTTTTTTGACGTTGCTTTGAAAAGCTTGAATTCTACCAGAAAAGGCTGCTTGCAGAGCTCTCCTTTTTATGAAGGAAAAACAAACAAACAAACAAAACCACTTGGGTACTTTAAAAAAGGTATTTTGCACGTACAGATCAATCCATGCATCTGCAATAGCTCTCTATTATAGACTTATGTACATACTTATTGTGCATCAGCACTTCCCTGGTTGCTGTCAATGTCTCTTAAACTTAGCCTGGATGCCTTGACCCCAGGATTCTTGCCTTCTTCATTCCAAATGCATAGGTAATGCATAGAAATCACCTAAATACAGCTGATCCTCCCCAGAGAATGACAGAAAGGTGAGGGAAGGGAGGGCACTCTTAGATAACAAGATGATCTGCTTGATACCCAGGATTCACCGCTTACTGCTACATCAGGGACTGGCCAGACAGAGTTTTCAAGGAGGTATTCATGGAGGTATTCATAGCAACGGTCTGGAGCAATAACTTTTTAATCTGTTCCCTCGAAGGAATTTTAGTGTTGCATGAACATTCTGTGGAGAGGTGCAGGAACAGGACAGAGAAATTACTTCAGGATTTCTGCATTTAAAATAGCTTATATGCAACTGCAGGGGATAAACACCTACTTATTTTACAGGCGGTGGGTTTTTAGTCAGCAGATCTTGACTGTCATTAGGATGCTTCAAATTCAAGAAGCGGGAAAGAGATGACAAAGGAAATGGTATTTTACAGCATTGTTGTAATGAAACTTTAAAATGCATGCAGTACTAAAATAGAAAGTTCTTACATATCTGCAAGTAGTATCACTGTTTATTACTGTATATCTTGTTTAAAATGTGTTGGCAGTTTCCTAGTCAGACTTGTCATCAAGATATTCAACACTTCATGTGAGACCTTCATTTTATCAGTGTGTAACATAATGATTTAACAAGTAGTGGCATTCATCCTTACTGATCTTAGGATCACTTTAATAATTCTCTTTATGTCATGGTAAGAAATTTGTTAACTTTATTAATGTATTATCTTGCAGGTCATTCCTGAGGATCTGACATTTTGTGCAGAGTAATTCATTAGAATTTCCCACTTTCATTTTTCCCCTTCTGGGTGTATTAGATATAAACTATAAAACCATATTTTTAATGGTGGAGGTTGGTTAAATGAGAATTGGTTTTAAGACTCTTTTCATTAATATCTTATTAGCATACTGTTTTTTCTGGTATCTCTATTACTTATTCCAGCAGCCAGTAGATGGGGATGAAAAGATTGAAATCCCAACAGGATAAATGATACTCAAATGAAGTAATCAATAACCCTGTGTCAGAGAAATAAAGGATGATGTCTTGAATTATAATGTGAACAACTTCTGTATGAGAATGTGACTTAATAGAAACGTGACATTTGATATGTCTTTGATTTGTAATGGTGAGCTTTAGGGTGGCTCTGGATTATTCTCTAGTATAGGAAGGTGTGATGTTTTCTTTTTCCCTGGAGATGCATTATCTAACAAACCGATGTGAAATCGGTCAGATAAATTCTGTAGACTGTTTTATCGTCAATTAAAAATAACTGAGAAGCCTTTCACACACCATTTTGGAGTAATGAAGCATAGTTAGGGTGCTACTTCAATAACATATAAATCTACATGTGCCCACTTATTTCATTACAGTTTTGGGCTATGTTAAGGAATAAAAGAAAACACCGAATAGTCTTTATACATTTAGCCTGTTAAATGCATCAACTCTCCTTCAGCCTTTGGTTCTGGACATGTCTTCCATGGGATATGGAGTAGGGTGGGTGGGGAAGGGATGGGGAGTTGGGAGACGCTTTCATACAGGATGGTGCTTGACTGAAGTCAAATAATATAATACTTGATCCCTATTTAAGACCCTTATGTGGTTAGATTGTTGTGTATTGTGCTACTATACCTGCAGAAGTTTCTGGCTCTATTAAGAGCAGAGAACCTGTGCTCTTAGGGGGCAGAGGGTAAACAGTGAATATGTCTTGCCAGTTGCAACCACTCTTGCAAGAGGAAAAAAGTGTCTTATCTTTGAAGACCCTAACAGTATATTTTTTCTTGCGTGCCAGGCTTGTCAGTTTTTCCCCTCTGCAGTAAGAAATTATCTTGGAAGAAATTGTCCTTGCTGCAGAGGCCCAAACAACAAGTATGTCTAAGGGGTAAAGAAGTGAAGCAAAAAGGAAATGTGACAGAAGAACATCTCTTTTAACTTAAAACATCTCGGCCTTTCCTCATGTTACAAAATTACATGGTAACTGCAAGTGCTACAAGCATGACAAGGAATGCCACCCAAAACCTGACGATAAAGAAACTTACCCTACAGTTGAAGGAAGATGTGTGTTCTTAATGATTCAGAAAATGTACAAAAGTGATTCAGTCTTCCTGTCTTTCTGTTTGTTTTTTCTGAAGAGTTCTCCCATGATAGATGCATCTAGTTCATAAATTTCTCCTTGCAGCAGCAAAGTTATGGTCTTTTCTTTACACGTAACATCTTTTTGCAACATTAGGAGAGCAAATTGCATTTTTCAAAATAATTATTCCTGTATTCTATACAACTGCGTGGGAGTAAAATTCCTACTGGTATTACTGAATGCTTGGAACTTGGGGGATGAAGGGGGTGGATGTGGAGAAAAAGTAAACTGTCTGCTAACAGAGGCTGGAGAGGATGCAGGAAGCCTGCCTTTGAGAAGCCTTTGCTAATTCTTATGACGGTTACCAGACTATATATTTAATTGCCAACTCAACAGCAGGAGGGGGCTACAAAGCCAGGAATTGGCTTTTTCAAGCAGTACACCTTGCTAGAACAGCTGGCTGCTGTCTCTCTTGATGTGGATAAAGGAGACAGTCTGCAGCCCTAGCAACTTTTTACTTTACTTTTTGTTTTTTAAAAAAAAAAAATAAACAAAAAAAAACCCCACACAATCAAAACTAAGTGCACTGTAATCTGCAGATTGTAAGGTTTGTCATGTATGTGAATCCAACTTCTATTCAGAATATCATTGTGGAACATGAAACATCTGTGTACAAGTAGTTTGACATGTTAAGCTGCAAAGCCAAGAGGAATTGAATTGACTCAGCAATTACTGAAATTATTACCTAGCACAGAATGATGTCCTTAGCCAGATTGGCCTCTCTTGCAATGTCTATCATAACCCTTAAGGCAAGAGTGGAAATCTTCCTTAGGACAGAATTAGCATGAAGTCTGCACATACAGGAATATGTTCTGTTGCGTCCAGTAAATGTGCAATCTGTCTTCCTGAAATTCTGCAGTTTAAGTAATCTGAAAGGTATATATTCCAAGTATAACAAGATTATGATACTTACATTGCCATTCCATGTGATTAGTAGCAGTACTGAGCATTTTACCCATATAAGATTCTTATGCTCGGTTCCAATTATGCAGTATTTCAAAGCAGGAAGAGCAGCAGTAGAGTTCCCAAAACCTTAAAATCTGGTGTTTTTTCCTCAATCTCCTTCTGCTTCCTATATCTTCTACTTTCTATGAATGTTGGTAATTGCATAGTTAATATGGTCTTTAATTGAAATAGTTTAGTAGAAACTTATACATTTATTTTCAGGTGAAGTGAATCTTATTTCAGAATGTTTGTAGTGGCATACGATGAAAACATAGCTGAACTTCCTGTGCAGTTAGCCCATCTGAAAGTTAGTTCTAACTGAGGCACCAAGAGAACAAAAACCCCTGAGTCTGACTTCCCACACGTATTGAAATTTCTAGTTTGTGTTCCTTGCACATTCAGATTCTGCGGAATGCTTAACTAAAATCTTAGTGTTACATTGGTGTTTTGGCCAGGTCCTGATGTCTTCAGACCTTCTGAAGGCAGCTCAGACTTTTTCCATTATTTGTATTGAAATACGCTTGGAAGTAAACTAATTTTGTTTCTGATAAATCTTGCATGTCTTTCTCATTCCTGTCCAGTAAAGCTGTTATAGGACAAAAAGCAAAAGTCAATGTCAAAGCATGTGGTTCTACCAGTCTGGTAAGATGATTCCAATAGATTAAGACAAATTGAACAAATTAATAGGAAAATAAAATATACTAGCTGGCACTTGAGGCAAGCACTGAGGGCTCTGAGATAAAAGGAAATCATACACTTGATTTTAAATCATAAAGGAAGAGGTACACTCATCTGCCTCCAGCGTTCAATTTTAAAAAGTCCTGAAATAGTTAACTAGCTGGAGAAACCGATAGTAGCTTTTTAAAATTGTGTATAATACAGACTTTGTAAATACTGGGAAACTGTATTGGTGATTGATTTTTCATGCAGCAGTTTTTACTTCTTTAAATTGAATGTAGATCTGAACTTACCACAACAAAAGAGGAAGAGGAGAAACTGAAGGGAGTAAAATACCAAATCACGTAAAGCGCAAAAATAGCTCCTGGTATCTTGTGGCTGGCTGGGACATGCGAAAAGGTTGGTTGTGCACTATACACATCTCTCCCCTAGTCCCTTTCACGGCATGGTTGAGTTTGACTCTAGATTTGATACTTGTTCCTCACGTCTTGTTTAAATGTAACCTTCGCAGGAAGGTACTGTTCCTAGCTGAATTTGCCGGATACTAACCAGTCTACTAGGCCTTCCATTGGCAGGGGATAAAGCTGGGGATTTTCTTTGTTGTTGTGTTGGGGTTTTTTAAGTCAAAAATAACAAAGGGAAATTAAGAACTGAGGAAAATCAGAGATCTTCAAGAAGAAATCTTCCACAAATTGCATATAAGAACAATTATTTGCTAGCTATGATGTGTCCAGCAGAACACTGAGAATGTTTATTGCATTACAAAAGGGACAAGAAAGATAATCCAAGAGACAGAAGTATTAATTAGAATAATAGGAACAGGGAGAGTTATGCTGCTACACTTAAGCATTGTTTTTCTTAGTGGATGGTCTCCCTGCATTTGGCCATTCTCATGCATATAAAATTTCTACTGATCCAATTCAAGTCATTTTTTCCTGGAAGTCTTCATAACAACAATTTTGTTTGAAAAATAATTAAGTGATGATATGGAAGGTGTGTGTCTGTCATACCTCTGGTCTAACCGTGTATCTGCAGGGAAGTTCCTCTGTATACAGGAAGAAGAGTTCAGTGAAGATGGCTAAATTACAGCAATAACTTGAGAATATTCTAGTGAGGATCAATATGATACAGATCAGCATTTTCATGAACTTATTTCCTTGGGTTGCTGCTTTGAATGTACGTAGCTGGTCCAGCCTGTAGTTTGGATCTCATTGTACCCCACTCCTGTGGGAATCCATGGGTTATACAACTGTCTCCTTGTTTTCTAGTATCTTGAACTCTAGAGAAATCTTCTGCAGGCATCCTGGGGAGCTGCTTTCTCAAATCCACTTCAGTTTTTTCTTTATCAGATAACTAGACATCCGTTACAAGGCAGAAACTGCTACAGCCACACTCAGATAGCAATTGTGGACACAAGCAGTGCTTGAAAAAAGGTGATAGGATATTTAGTGCATTTGGAATGAGTTTTGGAATTGTCCAGATGCTCTTATCACTAGGAAAGATGATGGCTTTTATGCCTCTTCTCATTGCACTCACTGAGGGAAAAGAACATGCTCTAAACAGCACTTTCACCTCATTTTGACACTGCAGCTTTAAGATGCTAAAGTTTGAGATTTAGTCCCTGAAAATAAGTTGTTATTGGTATCCAATAGGAAAACAATCCTTGAATCATTTAATTGAAAACTGGTTGTGTGGTGTAGCAATTTTGAACATGCCTCATACTTGCAGTAAAATTATAGGTCTCTTCACAGAAAACTTTTGAGAAAATATTTACCACAGAATACATGTTTATTTTTTATACTATGACAAACACATTACCACAGCAGATTTTTGTGATCTGATTATTGCATAATAGTGCCCTCATTACCAGATAACATGGTGAAATTAAAGTATTTGACAACAGACTGTTCTTTCTAGTATAAGTATTATGTAATGCCTTATGACAGAAATAATTATACTTTGAAGTATTCAATTGCAATAGAGGCTTGTGAAAACGAGTTCTAGCCCTTCATTTCAGCTAGGTAGTGACCAAAACCTTACTTCCTCTGTTCATTTGAATAGCTTTAAGCCCCCTAATTACTCTTACAGGGTACTAGTTATTTTATTTATTAAGCAGAAGAATCTAGATTTTTTTGCCTACTTTATATTCATGGTTCAACAAGTCTTCCATGTCCTGAGATTAAGGTAAATTTATGAAGTATTCGGGCATTATAGGGGCAACAGCTTCTCATGTAGCAGACTGGAAATAATGGTTTTCAAGTAGATAAGAACCAGGTGACTACCTCGTATTGTTTAGTCTAAGAAATACTATTTAAACAATAGTCTTGGAGAAGGAAAAGGAAGAGAGGAAAACAATGCACATTGAATAGTGAAGGAAACATTTCTCTTCATGTTTTGTGGGAGGAATTTCTTAACTTTTGAAAGTACTAACTTTCCATCTGATAAGTTCAATTTGCTTTCAAAGTTGTCATTCTATTCAATGAAGAGAGGGGAAATGGACTTCTGTTTATCTGACTAAGAAAGAAAAATCATGGTAGTATAGAAGGGAAAAGGTTAAAGAAGAAAAAGTTCCTACTCAATGGTCACTGATTTCATCTCATGCATAGTGATTTGACTTGGCAATGTATTAAGCTTGAAGTTAATTTGTTTGTGTTCAGGCATAGTAAGGAGTGAGGGTTTTTTTTGAGGGGAAAAAAAAAAGGCAAAAAAGAGACTGCTGTGAAAGCTAACCTTAATGGACTTTGAAAGGGAGAAAAGAGAAGAAATTATTTGGGTAATGGGGGAAAGTAATTTGTGATTAAACCCCACCCAAGCCAACAAAAAAAACAAAACCAATGAAACAAAAACAACACACCTCCCTCCCACAAGAGAGACTGTTTCAAGTAAATGGTCACCCTTGTGTGCTACCTACTGTCTCCTAGGAACATTATTAAAAACGTTGGTGGTTCTGCCACTGATAGGTATTGAGTGGTGCCTTGTTGTGCAAGTATTTCTGCTGACTTTCCAACAATTCCTTTGGTTCTTAAGAGAATCTTGGCTTCTGTGAATTTTATACCCTCTTGTCTTCCCCTACTTCTATAAAACTTCAGCTTGCAAGTCCAACATCCTTATTTGTAGCAGTAGCATTTATATTCCAGGCAATGTGTGGGACCTGTCAGTATTTGGAAGTAGCTCCAATTAACTTATTCTCCAGCTTCAGGATCATATTAGGTAAACAAAAACTAATTATAAGCCTGTCGTAACAGAATTAATCTCACTCCTTTCATTGAGTTCATCTGTTTAAAGGAAGAGCACTTATTTTTTGCAGGCAACAAAGATACTCCAGTAAAGATCTATTTCCTAATCATTTTTAAAGTAAAATATGATAAAACATCTTGGTAAATATGTAACACTATGAAAAAGACAGCCTGAGCATTTCACAGATTTGGGCTCGTTTTTGTTCTAACTTCAGCTTCTGTTATTCCAAGATATGTGTGATGCATTTACATTTAAACAAAATGTATATCATAAATGTTAATTGAGATATAATTTTGAGTTTTAATAGTTAGATTATTTTTACTGTGATAATAACTGATATCTGGATGGCTTTTTTGTGGTCTCTTACTAACTTTTTTTCTGTATAGAAATTATGTATACAACACATGACATACAGCAAGCTTCAAGACAGATGTACAGACTTTGCTTTAGAAACAAATAAGAGTATTTCCTGCCTTTCCATGGAGACTTTGCAGACGGCCAAAAATTAAAATACATTTGTAATTTTTTACTGTAAGAAATACATAATCTTCTCCAGAAGGTGAGCAGAGGGTGAATGGACCGAAAATTACAGGCTTTGTGGTGTTACTAAAATGGAAACATAGTTCTGCCTAAAACCATGTTTGAAATATTCTTAGGTTTACCATTAATTCGTGGTCTCCAAATTGAGAGGCTAAGACAGTTAAGCGAAAAGTGACTTTCCTTTTACAAAGGATGCATGGGTAGGCTGTTTCCTGAATGGCCTTACTAGTGGCTTGTATTGTGGACAATGAACTGTAACAGGAAAAGTACTTCTGGGTCTTCTAGCCTTTCTCAGCTCTAGTATTTACCATATTTTTTTCAGTGTAGGGGCATTTCAAGGTTAGTTTCAGATCCATTTTGTTCTTTCATCTTTTGCTCCCCTACATAACTGCCCCATAGCAATGATCCCCAGGCTATGAGCTCATCTTTGTTTCATTCTGCAGGAAGGACAACAGCAGGAGGCAAAGTGTCACCATCCTGTTTCTTGTCAGTGGCGGGGGTGGGAAATAAAAAAAATTATTGACGTCTGGAGCTCTGAAGGATACCCTGGAGAACCAGTGAGGATCTTTCTGTTGATATAGTACTGCTTGGAGAACTTTGTGAGCCCTGCACACTGTTGCAGAGCACTGGGCAGTGGTAGTTTTCAGAACGTTATTCAGTTTACTTAGAAAAAGAAATCACCCTGACATGAAGCGACTCCTTTCTATGGACAAGCTTCTGTAGCTTTGCTCCAAAAGCATTTAGTATCTAGAGCTTCTCAAAGGAATGTATGAATTACCAATTTAACACTGATGTCATGCACTTCTTATCGCTGTAGGGTTTCAGAATGGTTGTTCTGCTTTTATTGTTTATGACAATTCAACCACACTGAGAGTCTCAGGTAGGGGGAATTGCTGTCAAAACTAACTTTTTTTCTTTGTAGCCCCAAAAGTGTCAGAAAACCTGTGCTATACATAGTGATTTTAGCTTCATTTTATAAAACAACATTTATTAAATCTTGTTCATAAATATTCCTGTTAATTTCTGGTGATGTTCCTGGGACTTCTGATGTTTTGAAACAAATTTTCTCTGTCAAGGAAGAGGAGATTACAAAATTTATTTATGTGGAACAGCAAAGCAAGGACATAATCCTACTTCTCTGGAAGTGTTTCAGTGATTCTTTTCTTCCCTCTTTGTTCTTCCCTCTTTCTCCGTGACTTTATTTCTGAAATTTTGCAAGTGCTTGAATGCAATACTGTCTCTTCAGCTGGATGTTTCATAATGAGGACTTTATGAAATATAATCATTAGTTCACTTCAACATTTTAATTTTTGTTTTACTTGCTGTTACTTTGTTCTTACGTCTGGGATATGCATATCCTACTTGCCTTCTTGTTGTTCTGTATATAACACTCAAGTTGTGTCCCTGTAAACTTAATTGGCAGCTGTTGTTTCTCATTTTCTTGCTTATGGTTCTAGTTATGAGAATATTTTAAATGTGGGAAAGATTCTCTGGGGTTTTTTTTGTTTTGATTTGAATTTTTTTCTCTTCCCCACTGACTTCACTTCCATTTGTACTGTAAATACGCCAACAGGGATAAAAATCAGTTTGTGAAATTCCAGAAACATGTGGTCTGGAATATTTGTATCCCGAAAGGGCTTATAATTAATAAAAAAATTTTAGGAGGAAAGAAGAGTGATGTTCACCATGAACTAGAGGATTGAAGCACAAGATGCAGGTATACATACTCATACATAGCAGTGACTGGCAGGGTAGGCATTTAAACCAAGCTCTTCAGAGAATCGGGTAACTCTCTCCTTTTACTGTTAGAAGTTATTAAACTGCACATAAAAATTCAAATACAAATTATAATATTTTTCCAAACTGACACATGCAAATTCATCTTTTTCCATGAGTGACTTAATGGATGTTTGAAGTGGGGAACTTGGCGTTTCTTGCAGGGGTTAACAAGGTCTGCGTTCTGAAAATATTGCCTTTAATGTTTGTCTAGTTAGAAAATAGTGTTGTAAAATGAAAATATAAAAATAGCACGCTTCGTAAGGGTTACATTTTGTCTTATCAGCATATATTAAACCAATGTTTCTCTGAGAATGTTAAAAATGCAAAGAAGCAACAATTGCAGGTGAGAAAATATCATTTGTTAACATTGCCCTCTGGCTAGATATGAAATGGCAAATATGCATATGTAGAAACCCTAGCTATGTGTCTGAGATGCCTTATTAAGTACCTGATAGGAAGCTCTGGTCTCTGTAAATAAAACCAAAAGTCACCCTAACCCTTTATAGACAAAAGCTGCTGCCTTGTTCTACACTTACCAATGTATTTGTTGTGTAACAATGACTTGCAAGACAGTGTGAAAAATATGAAAGTATGAGTGATTGTTAGTCTTTTCATTATCTATTAGCAACGTATTTCAGATCAAGAGACTATGTTGCATCCTTTTTCAACAAATGGCTTTTCAACTGGAAGTCATTTTGAGATTAAGTCCTAAGTACCACAGAATTAAATGTAATGCCAACCATGAAATTGTCATCTTAGTAGTTCAACTGTCATACAACATGGATGAATTCCTTGAATATTCAGTGTTGTGTGCTGTATGTCTTGTACCATATTGTAAATACATAGGTCATAAAATGGAGGCAATCAAATAAGTCGCCTTTTTTTTTAATATGATATAAGATAGTTAAAATAATTAAACCTTATGAAATAGAATTCTTCATACTAAGCACTATCAAAGGTAAGATTACTGATATAACTTATATTTTTTTTTTATGATTCTTCCATGAGACCACCTCTTGTTCTGTTGGTCTGAAGCAGGAATGAGCACCTACCAATTACCAGCAATTTTGAAACGGATACTATTTCTAGGGATAAGTAGGGTTTTGCATCAGCAGACATCCTTTTCAGTTAAAGTCCTGATTTTTTTTCTAAAAGGATGGTCAACTGAGATACTATTTCAAATATCCATTGCTTTTATTAGCCTTTTGGTGGAGCTTTAAGGCATGACCTTCCAGTGAAAAAAAAATTCCAATTAGGTTTGAAAACTTGCTCAGCCTGAAAAAGGAATTTTAAGAATGGAAACATTTAAGTTTGATGCATGCTGCTGTTATCTTGAAATAAACCTAATGTATAAACACTATTACACTTAACACTTAATGTAGCAAATAAATTTTACTCTCTTCTAGTTCAACTCTCTACTTGAAATTTACTCTGTGACAAAATTAATTGTCCGTGTTGTTTACTAGAAGAAAATAACTTACTGATATTCTATGCCTAAAACAGAAGCCAAGGATCAGTTACCACAAATTCATTTGCACACCACCTAGTCTTTACTGGTAATGAACTGATACTAATGACCTAAGATGCATGCATCATTTTTAATGCCCCGAGGTATCTACCCATCTTTTAAATACCTCCAGGGATGGTGCTTCAACCGCTCCCTGGGCAGCCTGTTCCAATGCTTAATAACCCTTTCAGTGAAGAAATTTTTCCTAATATCCAATCTAAACCTCCCCTGGCGCAACTTGGGGCTGTTTCCTCTTGTCCTCCCCTCAGTCTCCTTTTCTCCAGGGTAAACAACCCCAGCTGTCTCAGCCACTCCTCATAAGACTTGCTTTCCCGACCCCTCACCAGCTTCTTGCCCTTCTCTTGACACGTTCCAGCACCTGAATGTCTTTTATGTAGTGAGGGGACCAAAACTGAACACTCAGGTACTCAAGGTGGGGCCTCACCAGTGCCGAGTACAGGGGGACAATCACTTCCCTAGTCCTACTCATCACACTGTTCCTGATACAGACCAGGATGCTGTTGGCATTCTTGGCCACCTGAGCACACTACTGGCTCACATAGCCAGCAGTTGACTGATGCCCCTAGGTCCTTCTCTACCAGGCAGCTCTCCGGCCACACTTCCCCAAGGTTGTAACACTGCATGGCGTTGTTGTGACCCAAGTGCAGGACCCAGCACTTGGCCTTGTTGAACCTCATACCATTGGCCTTAGCCCATCAATTCAGCCTGTCCAGATCCCTCTGCAACACCTTTCTAATCTCAAACAGGTCGACACTACCATCTAACTTGATGTCATCTGCAAACTTACTGAGGGTGCACTCAATCCCCTCGTCTAGATCGTTGATAAAGATATAAAGAGAACTGGCCCTATTACCAAGCCCTGGGGAACACCGCTTGTGACCAGCCACCAGTTGGATTTAAATCCATTCGCCATCACTCTCTGGACCTGGCCATCCAGCCAGTTTTTAACCCAGTGAAATGTACTCCCATCCAAGCCATGAGCAGGCAGTTTCTCCAGGAGAATGCTGTGGGAAACTGTATCAAACACCTTACTGAAGTCCAGGTAAACAACATCCACAGCCTTTCCCTTATCCACCAAGCAGGTCACTTTGTCATAGAAGGAGATCAAATTTGCCAAGCAGGACCTGCCTTTCACAAACCCATGCTGACTAGGCCTGATCACCTGGTTCTCCTTCATGTGCCGCATAATGGCACTTAGGTTAATCTGTTCCGTGACCTTCCCAGGCACTGAGGTCAGACTGACAGGCCTGTAGTTCCCCAGATCCTCCTTCTGGTCCTTCCTATGGATGGGCATCACAGTTGGTAGCTGCCAGTCAACAGGGACCTCCGCGTTTAGCCAGGACTGCTGGTAAAAGATGGAAAATGATTTGGTGAGCACTTCCACCAGCTCCCTTGGGCAGATCCCATCCGGTGCCGTAGATGGGACACATAGTATGTCCAGGTGTTGGAGCAGGTCCCTGACCATCTCCCTTTGGATTACGGAAGCTTCATTCTGCTCCCCGCCCCTATCTACTAGCTCAGGGATGTGGGTACTCAGAGAACAACCAACTCTACTACGAAAGACTGAGGCAAAGAAGGCATTAAGTACCTCAGCCTTCTCCTCATCCTTTGGTGCTATATTACTGCCTTCATCTGATAAAAGATGGAGATTCTCCAGAGTCGTCCTTTTTTTTACTTACATATTTATAGAAACTTTTTTATTGTTCTTAGCATCCAAAGGCAGGTTAAGTTCTAGTTGGGCTTTAGTCTTTCTAATTTTCTCCTTACATAGTCTTACAACATCCTTGTAGCCTTCGCAAGTGACCTGCCCCTTCTTCCAAAAGCCATGAACTCTCCTTTCTTGCCTGAGTTGTTTTTTCCCCTGAGTCTTTAAGACTTTTGTTGTCCATGTATTTATAGAAACATATTTTTTTGGCAATAGCCAGATTAAGTTCTAGTTGGGATTTGGCCCTTCTAATTTTCTCTCTGCATAACCTTACAACATCCTTGTAGTCTTCCTGAGTTGCCTACTCTCTCTTTTTTTTTATTATTTTTTTTTTTATTTATTTCAATTATGAGTGCCACCCAAAGCTCTTGGTTTAGCCATGTCAGTCTTCTTCCCCGCCAGCTCATCTTTCAGCACATGGGGATGGCCTGCTCCTGCACATTTAGGATTTCCTTCTTGAAGAATATCCAGCCTTCCTGGACTCCTTTGCCCTTCAGGACTGTCTCCCAAGGGACTCTGTCACCCAGGTTCCTAAACAGGCCAAAGTCTGCCCTCCGAAAGTCCAAGGCAGGAGTTCTGCTAAACCCCCTTCTTAATTCTTCAAGAATCGAAAACTCTATCATTTCATGGTCACTATGCCCAAGACAGCCTCCAACGGTCATATCCCCCCACAAGTCCTTCTCTGTTTATAAACAGCAGGTCCAGCAGGGCTCCTTCCCTAGTTGGTTCCCTCACCAGCTGTGTCAGGAAGTTATCCCCAACACACTCCAGGAACCTTGTAGACTGTTCCCTCTCAGCTGTATTGTGTTCCCAGATGATATCTGGTAGGTTGAAGTCTCCCACCAGGACAAGGGCCAGTGATCTTGAGATTTTTCCCAGTTGCTTGTAGAACATTTCATCTACCTCTGCATCCTGGTTGGGCACTCCGTAACAGACTCCCACCGTGTTACCAGCCTTGTTGACCTTCCCCCTGATTCTTACCCATAAACACTCAACCCTATTGTTGCCATCATTAAGTTCTTGACATTCAAAACACTCCCTAACATACAGAGCCACCCTACCTCCTCTCCTTCCTTACCTGTCCCTCCTGAAGAGTTTGTAGTCATTTAATGCAGCATTCCAGTCATGCAAATCATCCCACCATGTTTCTGTGATGGCGACTACTTTGTAAATTTGTAAATTACTTGAAAAAACAAGACACTTCTGACACAAGGCTGTGCTGAATCTATAAATGACGATCCTCAAACACTTTACAAAGTACCGTATATCACTAGCACACACCCCGCATTGTATCCAAATAGAAAAGGGGTCCTCATTTGAGAGGTAGGAGCCTGGTGGAGGTCTGGCTCAAAAGAATCTGAGGGGCAAGCTTAATATTGACTTCTAATAACACTGAAGGCTTTGTGGCATGCGGTGAAATATTGGGCTATGTACTTGAACCTCAAAGTCATGAGGCCAACATGACACTCGCATAAGATAATTGATTGATAAAAATTAAGGAAAAAAGAAATAAAACCAAAACCAAATTGAACTCTTAATTTACTAGTCACCTGCCTAAATATACTTACTTTTTATAAAGTGCACAAATGTAAGATTTTAAGTGTGGACTATATTTTAAAATACAATCAGTACAATTCTATCTTAGTTTTTCATTTTGATAAGTGGACCATTTCCCTTTTTCCTGACAATCATCTTTCTTTTGCCCTAGTGAAGTCTAGTGCAATCATATCCAAAATGCATAAAAACACAAGAGCTGCATCTCTGAACTGAACTTGGGGTTTATTTGCTGATGACTGACTTCAGTAGTGCTCAACAAAGGACAAAAGAGCTTGTAATTGCAATTAGATAGGATGTGGTGGATGAAACCTGAATGATCAGATATAACAGCTTCTCTAATATGTTTTGCATTAATAAGAGCACTTTGTCCTTTTTAAATACCTTTTTTTTTTTTTTTGGCGGTTCTGTGACAATCATGGCTTTATTCTGCCATCCTGTGACAATGTGCAATAAGGTGGTGGTACACTGTACAGAAGGAAATAGAAAAAGGCAGTCACTTGTTCTACCAGCCCTTGCTCTCAGAGGCTACCAGAACTTCTACCATTGCTATATTACTTGTGTACCCATTCTATTTGTTTTAAAAACCAAAATTTAAAAAAAAAAAAAAACACAACAAAAAAACAACCCAAAAAACCAAACCCAATCTTTTGAAAGCCGTATTATTGGAGAACTACCTCAGAACAACCTCTATTTCTTTTATATTTGCAAAAATTGTTAGATGATAGCTTTTTTAACTAGTTAGACAATCAAGCCATTATCTTTTTCTTTTTTCTTTTTTAAATATTAATCTTATAGCATGCCCTTAATGATGGTACTGTTCATCTTTGTTTAGAAAGTCTACTTAAATAAGGAATTATGACTTAAATAAGGAATTATAATAAAGGAACAGTTTGTAGATATAGATAAATTCCTGTTGCCAACAAAAAGCCAAGAGTATTCGTAATAACCCTGCCTTTTCTGAAAAACTATAATATCTCACTGTATAATTTAAGTAGTGGGATCAAGTTTGGAAAGGTTTATATCTTCCTTCAGCTGGCTGGGGAAGTCTTGGGAGTATATCAAAGTTACTTTTTGATGAGCTTTCACTGATCATAGGACTTGGCACTACAAATACGCTGAAACCAATGAAAATGTTGCTGATTACAGATGCTGTGCAGCTTGCACAGTGCAGTCAGTACAATACAGGATTATACATTCCTGTGGAGATTTATTTGCTTCATGACATTAGAGAGCACTGTTATTATCAAACTGCAGCAAGATGTGACTTTTGTAATGAAGCTGAAAGCAGAATCTCCATTGCTTAATTAATTGGAAGATTAATATAGGCTAAGATTCTGATCGTTTCTTGGGAGATGTCTTAAGACATGGTAGGTGGTGATGCCTGCTGATTAACCTTAGATAGTTGATAATCCTTAGGCTAGTCCAACTTTGAGATTTCATTTCTGTTGTCAATTACTTAAAAAAATCATTAATCACCTTGTGATTTTTTAAAACATTTTCAGTCATTCCATGCCACGTTTTAGGGTATGCCAGATCTTTTAAAATAAGTCACTAGTTACTGTTTTATCAGGAAAATTAAAAGATAATTTCTTAGTATTTGTTTTAAAGACAACTCATCTCCAAACCCAACTAATGGCAGCTGGATCTACCTCCCTACGTGCTTTTGAACATGTTGGCAAAAAATTTAATGTCCTATTTAAACTTAATGATAATACATTAAACTATTTTCTTCCACATTATCAAAGAACTTGGTGAGGATCTGAAATACAAATAAACACTATACTTGTATGGAATATAACTACCAGAAACAGGAACTGAACTTGTTTCTCGGATTTAGTTTTTATCATGAGTTTTATTAGCTGTTTTACATGGGAATTGTAAAGACATTACACTCATAGTTCACTCAGATCAAGTCTTGTTAAAATCTTTTAGCTTATTTCCTGGCATATACAGTTACAGCACTGGTTGTAATGTATAGCTGACCCTTGCCAGGCCCTGGAGAGTTGAAACAATTTTAGGTTTATGTAAAACAGTGTATGGTAAGGGTGAATAGATAGTGTTGTTGGTAGGAAAATGTAAAGCTCATTTTGATATGGAGTGCACCATTGGTGCATACCAGTTTTCTTTTAGGAAAATTGTTACTGATAACAGTCTGCCTCTAATTTTAGACTTACACAGTGAGAATGGAGAAACCAAGTTTTTTTTCGAGCCATTCTGATTAGAATATGAATAGAAACTCAAGGAGATCTCAATTTCTAGGATTGTGAAACAATGCAAAAAATATTATTTAGAGGTGTTATTCTTAGAATCTTAAAATCATTTAGGTTGGAAAAGACATTTAAAATCATCAAATGCAACTATTAAACTAGCACAGCCAAGTCCACCACTAAACTATGTCCCTAAGTGGCAGGTCTACGCATCCTTTAAATATGTTCAGGGATGGCGACTTAACCACTTCCCTGGGCAGCCTCTTCCAATGCTTAATAACCCTCTCAGTGAAAAAAATTTTCCTAATATCCAGTCTAAACCTCCCCTGGCTCAACTTGAGGACGTTTCCTCTTGTCCTATCACCCACCTCTCTGCAACCTCCCTTCAGGTAGCTGTAGAGAGCAATAAGGTCTCCTCTGAGCCACCTTTTCTCCAGACTAAACAACCTCAGTTCCCTCAGCCGCTCCTCATAAGACTTGTGCTCTAGACCCTTCACCAGCTTCGTTGCTCTTCTTTGGACATGCTCCAGCTCCTCCGTGTCTGTCTTGTAGTGAGGGACCCAAAACTGGACACAGCAGTCAAGGTGGAGCCTCACCAGTGCCAAGTACAGGGGGACAATCACTTCCCTAGTCCTGCTGGCCACACTATTGCTAATACAAGCCAGGATGCTATTGGCTGCCTTGGCCACTTGGGCATACCACTGNCATCCCAACACTGAGCCCTGGGGATCACCTCTTGTGACCAGCTACCAACCGGATTTAACTCCATTCACCACAACTCTTTGGGCCTGATCCTGCTACCTTTTTTGGGGGAAAAGCCCTAATTCCTATGTGCCCGTTCTCAGGCACTTCTGTGGTTTCTATCACATCCTTGTGATTTTGCTGACATATGTATCTCAATCCCTTACCTCCACAGACTTGGCAGACCAAAGGACTTTGCTAGCACACCATCCCTCAAAGATTAGCATGCTGCCCCTAGGCTTATCTCTGGTGAGATTGGGTTTACGCCTTTCCCCGTTCAAATCTAGCTAACTCCTGCACAAAGATCCTTTTCCCTCTTTGAGACAGGTATACCCTGTATGTAGCCAGCAGGCCTGGTGTCATGTAGACTGATCCATGATCAAAAAGCTCAAAATTCTGCTGGTGACACCATTATCAGAGCTAGATACTGATCTGCTGGGTCTTCCTCTTTCTTCCCTCATCGTTCCCTGCAACTGGAAGGATAGAGGAGAACACTACTTGTGTTTTGGATCCCTTAACCGGTTTTCCCAATGCTCTGAAGTCTCTCTTGATTGCCCTCGGACTTGTTGTTGCAACTTCATCACTGCCTACCTGAAAAAGCAATAATGGATAATATTCTGAGGGCCCTACAAGGGCAGGAAGTTTTCACGTCTTTAACCCGGGCCCTAGGGAGGCAGTAGACTTCCTTAAGAAGTGGGTCCAGTTGGCATAGTAGGCTTTCTGCTCCCTTCAGAAGACAGTTTCCTATGATAATCACCTGTCTCCTTTTCTTTATGGAAGTGGTTTTGATGCAGGGTGTAAGCTGACTTAACCTTGGTGACACCTCCAAGTTAAATGAAGCATTGTCCTCGTTATTTTTCGGTTCCATTTGCAGAACCTTGTACCTATTATGCAAGGGCAGCTGGGAAGGTGGGGAAGTTATGGAGGATATGTACCTGCTATGCTGGGCAGAAACTTGTTGCCATTCGCCACTATCCCTTAAGTCACCATATTCTGTCAGGTGAAGAGATGATAGGGAATGCTCCATGTCATGTGTCCTGTCTGCCCGTGGGACCTGTCCCAGGGAAGGTATGTTGCAATTCTAGTAGTGTCTCTCTCTCTGACTCCCTAATACTCATCAGCATACTCCCCTCCTCCCAGAGGTCTGCAACTAAGTGAAGGAGTTACTCTACCTGAAAGGTTTTTTTGTCCTTCCCTCTAGAACTTAGCAGAAAGAAGAACTGGAGGGAGAGAAAGTTCAGATTTTTAACTTATCAGTTTTTCAGTTAAAGTAGAAACAATCAAACAATAGTAAATAATAAAGTGGTAAATGCAGAGCACTTAATTTTGGCACCAAACTCAGTTGGTTAATACAGTTAATCTCTCCCTGCGTTTCGTTATACTCCTGGTAGACTTTTTTTGAATTATTCTGGGGAAGTATTTCCATTGTCCTTCTCTTTCCATGGGAGGAGTGTAGGAGACTAGTCAGCAAAATATGTTTCTGGTTTGACTGGCTATGCCTTTACTTAATGGTGAATGGCATAAATATCCCCAATATTTGCAACTCCTTTGAAGGCAATATGGGAGAGAGAACCCATTGGTTGGGAGACCCATAGGTGTTCTGGACTTCAGGACTTCCTTCTAGTTTTGGCCCACGTGTCTAGTGATTTATGTTCCCTTACAGATGTGTTAAGGAACATAGAACACCTAGCATAGTGGGATTTCAGTTTTGGACAGAGCTTGAAGAATCTTATACCACTGCATATAATAAGAAGTTAGTATTACTCTGTCACCTAGCCACTTTTTTTTTTTTCCTGGAAATCCCAAGAGCTGTTGTGGATTATTTAATGCCAGCTCTACAGTTCTCAGCCAGGTAAACTCATATTCCAGGACCCTCAAGGAGAAGAACATAAGCATATACCTAAGACAGTTTCAGAATATTTTTTATCATAATATTCCCCTGTTATAAGTATCTTGAAAAAGGCTGGTGAAAAGGATATAGATAAGCACAACCCTATCCCATTCTTAAAAGTCAGGGAAACAGCAAATATATTCTTCTAATAAATCACTTCAATAATGTTGTAGTCCTCAGCATAGTCAAGTATAGTTTGAAGTTATGATAGAGGCTTCAAAAAGTTGTACAGTCAGTTTTCATCAGTATAGTGTTTGAGTGATTTGGTTTCTGAAGAATGTTTAAAAGTCTGAGATTCAAAGATTTTGACTGCACTAGGACTCAGTGGGGACAGGCAGTTCTCCGTCATCAATATCTAGTGTTTACTTGGATGCAGACATTAGAAATTCAGATTTAAATAATCACTTAGCTAACTGTAACAGCCTAAGTAAACTATGAAGGCAGGACGTGATTTAATCTCATTTTAATGAAAATTTTCCCCAGTGTCAGCCTTATCTTCATTTTCGAAGTACTGTAGTATTAATTATTTCTTTTTTTTAGTGTTCAAAAATGGCTTGGCTGAATAAATGTCTTTCTTAATTGGCTAATTAAAGAGGTGTGACTGAAAAAAGTTTAAACATTGGAATTTAGATCTTTTCAGGTGTAAGAAGCAAATATTTATGTTTTATTACTATGTGTAGTACTCCATAAAATAAGATTATTACTTAAGTTTAATTTCTGAGGTAAACAAGATCTGATCAAGACACAACAAATGATACTGGAAACCTGATGCAGTGAAAAAAGTTATTCCCTGTTGAATTATAGAGTTAATGAAGTATGAAAATGATGACATTTAATATCTTAAATGAAAGCTGCTTCAGGGAATGCTTCAGTACTTTAAACCAGTATCTCATAATTTGATCTCACCTGGCTAATCCAATATCAAAATATAGCTGCCAACTTTTCAAACTCTCAGGCAGTTAAAACTCAAGGCAGTTAAACACCACACGGCCATTCACTCGCTCACACCCAGTGGGATGGGGGAGAGAATCAGGGGGAAAAAAAAAAAGGTAAAAACTCCTGGGTTCAGATAAAGACAGTTTAATATGACAGAAAAGGAAGGGAAAATAACAATAATGATAATGATAAAAGAATATAAAAAAAAAGTGATGCACAATGCAATAGCTCACCACCTGCCAACCGATGCCCAGACAGTCCCTGAGCAGTTACTCCCACCCACACCGCCCCGGCCATCTCCCCCCACTTCTACTGTTGCATGACATCATATGGTAAGGAATTTCCCTTTGGCTAGTTTGAGTCAGCTGTCCTTTCTGGGTCTCCCACCAACTTCTTGTGTACCCTCAGCCTCCTCACTGGCAGGGCAGTATAAGAAGCAGAAAAGTCCTTGACTTAGTGTAAACACTGTTTAACGATAACTAAAACTGACGTGTGCTGTCAAAATTATTCTCATCCTAAATCCAAAACACAGCATTATATCAACTACCAGGAAGAATATTAACTCTGTCCCAGCCAAAACCAGGACAGAATTATGGGGTGGAGATTTTGGGAGGCTCACTAAACCCACAAGAATGATTTCAACAGAAATCAAAACAATGTTATATTTTAAAAAAAAATATTAATCTTATAATTCTTCTAGATATCTAAGGGCAGTATATTTTTCTGTGTGAAATGTCCTATTATTAATTGGTAGAATATGACTAAGTGCTCTTCAAAGTATCATATATATATAATTTTTGTTAACTTTTACTACAGTAGCATATTACTTGTGGGGGGAAAAAATCTTTAGATCGGGTTTCTTTTGGTTGGTATTATGCATGGAGATAGTGTTATAAATATTTATGAATAAAAACCAGTTGTTGCTCAGAAGCCCCTTCACACTCACAAACATGGACAAGGTAAGCAGGTAATTCACGAGATCACAGAACTTAGGTAGCTTTGCATCTTGACTAATGTGGATATGTACTTGGACGTGGAAACTTTCAGCATACAATTTACTCTAAAATGTGTAGCATAAGCTCTATTTCAAAATTAGAGGAAAAGAGTAAGTACATGCATTAACAATAGATGTTTTTCTCTGTTTCTTAATGCTAGGATAAGAGGTAAATATCTCAAGTATGGATGGTAAAAGCTCTAGCATACCAGTATGAGAACGTGCAATGGTAATTTTGTGTCCCATTCTGCATTTTCTTTAATTCAAAAATTTAGATTAAACTCTTCCCAGAGTATATGTGTCCATACTAAACTAATGGAACATGCTTTATATCAAAGAGGAACATAAGTATAGGTATGGTGATGGAGCATAAAAGTAAGCTGCTGTCATGTTTCATTTGCTCTTAATATTTATACTATTTCCTCCTCCATTATGTCATGAACTGTTGAGAATTTACACTTCTTTAACTTTCTTGTTCCTTATATTGAAGGCTTAATGCTTCTTTACAATGAAAAAAAAAATACTTAATCATATTGCTGTGGTTTAACTCCAGCCAGCAGCTAGAGCCACAGCCACTCACTCACGCTCCCAGTATGGATAGGGGAGAGATCAGGAAGAGTGAAAATGAGAAAAAACTCATGGGTTGAGATTAAGACAGTTAAAGGCAGTAGAGCAAAAGCTGCACATGCAAACAAAGCAGAACAAGGAATTAATAGAATAATTTTGCTTGGAAAAGACTATTAAGATCATTAAGTACAACCGATAACCTAGCACTGCCAAGTTACCACCAAACCATGTTCCTCAGCATTACATCTACGTGTCTTCTAAATACCTCCAGGGATGGTGACACAACCACTTCCCTAGGCAGCCTGTTCCAATGCTTGATAACCCTTTCACTGAAGAAATTTTGTCATAGAAGAGCAGGTTAGTTAAGCAGGACCTGCCTTTCATAAAGCCATGCTGACTGGACCAGATCACTTGGTTGTCCTGTACATACCCCATGATGGCACTCAAGATGTTTTGTTCCATAACCTTGCCCGGCACTGTGGTCAGGCTGACAGGCCTGTAGTTCCCCAGATTGTCCTTCTGACCCTTCTTGTAGATGGACATCACATTTGGTAACCTCCAGTCAACTAGAACCTCCCCAGTTACCCAGGACTGCTGATAAATGATGGAAAGTGGCTTTGTGAGCACCTCTGCCAGCTCCCTCAGAACCCTTGGGTGGGTTCCATCTGGCCCCATAGACTTGTGTGTGTCTGAGTGGTGTAGCAGGTTGCTAACCATTTCCCCTTGGACTATGGGGGCTTCATCCTGCTCCCCATGCCTGTCTTCCAGCTCAGAGGACTGGGTACCCATGAGAACTATCTTAGTATTAAAGACTGAGGTAAAGAAGGCATTAAGTACCTTATCCTTTTCCTCATCCTTTTTCACTATGTTTCCTCCTGCGTTCAATAAAGGACGTAGATTCTCCTTAGTCCTCCTTTTGGTGTCCATATATTTATAGACACATTTTTTTTTTGTCTTTTATGGCGGTAGCCAGATTAAGTTCTAGTTGGGTTTTGTCCCTTTTAATTTTCTTCCCGCATAGCCTCACAACATCCCTGTAGTCCTCCTGGTTTTCCTGCCCCTTCTTCCATAGGCCATAAACATTCCTTTTCTTCATGAGTTCCACCCGAAGCTCTCAGTTTAGCCAGGCTGATCTGCTTCCCTGCCAGCTTCACTACTGTGAAGTGTAGTGAATTCATTCACTACTTCCCACTGGCAGACAGGTTTTCAGACATCTCCAGGAAAGCGGGGCTCCATCACACAGAAGCATTACTGGGGAAGACAAACACCAAAACTCCGAACGTCTTCCCCCAGCTTTACATACTGAGCATGATGTCATGTGGCATGGAGTATCCCTTTGGTCAGTTGGGGTCAGCTGTCCTGTCTGTATCCCCTCCTAACTGCTTGTGCCTTCCCAGCCTGCTTGTTGTCAGGGTGGTATGAGGAGCAGAAAAGGCCTTGACTGCCTAGCAACAACAAAAAACATGAGTGCACTATCATCATTGCTTCTCATCCCAAATCCAAAACAAGGCCACGCATCAGCACCTAGCAGGAAAGTTAACTCCATCCCAGATGAAACTGACACACACAAATCAAAGGTTTAGGGAAACATTAAGTAAGAAACATGGCTTACAAGAGTTTAAATGCCTCAAATCCTAGGTATTGTCCTAAGAATCTTCAGGTTTAGCACAAAGAAAGGTAACTATTAGAGGTAATTCTACCAAGGCAGCTTTTTCTCTTCTACAAGCATAGTTTCAAATTGTAGTCCAATTCAGAACTTTTCACAACTGGCTTTTTAAACCGATTTTTAGTGGCATGTCATAGTTCACTTTTTCTAATGCAATTAAACTTAACACATTCACTTATCTTCCACATGAAAATAAAACCATCACCTACTGGAATTGAAGCAGGTATAATGTGACCAAGATAGTCAGATTATTTCCTGCCTGAGAGGGATCGTGCCTAAAATTTGGGTGTTTTGCATAGTTACTTAACCCAAAGAAGTTTAGGTTAGATTTAGATTATTTATACTGTAATCTGAAATTAACTAAAACCACAATAGTTTTAGAAGCCTGCTTGTATCTAATTTATAGGCATAAAAAAACATGTAGACTGTTGGGGAGGGGAAGATGAGGGTTAGGGAACATGATGAAGGAAAGCATCTTGTATGCCCAACTAAGTACCAATATAAAGCTGAGAGTTTATATGTGGATGGTCTACCTCTCAAATTGTCAAGCTGGAGTAAAGAGGGAGAAAGCAGTAAGTCTAAATGAACATTGGTTATGGTGCTGGCAATTAGTATGAACTCATCAATGCACCAAGTGGCATTTTTGACCTGTGCAAAGATAATTTTTTTTTCTTTAAAAAAAACTTCTTATCTGTAAACTTTAATCTAGCAGACCTTTATGGTGACCCCCTCATGTTAATGAATCATATGTGCTTAGCTTTGAAAACGGATTCATCTTTCCAACTATTAATATTCATCATGCTGGGTTTATAGTTGTAGACCATATTGTTATTAATAAAAAATTAAAGAGACTCTTAAGAGAAGGAACAGGATTTTTTTGGAATAACTGTAAACTACTATACATAACGAGAAACCATGATAAGGATTTCATTCCTAGATGGTGAAAAAAAGCTAGAAAAACGTTTGTTTTTCATGAAGGCAGAAACTAACTGTCTTTCAGTGTACCCCCTCCTCAGCTGCTTGTCTACTGGAAATTCTGTTTACAATTAACAGGAAAAAACTATGCTCTGACTTCAAATCACAACAAACTGTATTGAAGAGCTTTGTGGATCACTCTACTTTCTTGACAACAAAGATTTCCAAACTTCTATTCCTACTTATTTTGAAGATTCAGGCAAAAAATTCCATGCTGCTTCCTTGAAAAGTTACAATATGGAATGAAGCGAAATACAAGTGTATTCTAAAGTTGATTGCAGGCATCTCTTGAACACTTACCACTCCATGAAAAATTTGCAGTCTGTCTTTATTTGGTAGTTCTCAGAATTGACCTAGGCTAATATATGTGCTAAATGTGGAATATATATCTATCCTGCTACAAATACCTTACTATTAAAATAGACAGACAATTGTGGGAGGGAAAAGGAATATTTTGTAACTCACACACAGATGGTTTGACCGAGAGTGCTGACCAAGAGCTGAGAACAGGATTCAGATTTTGACTCGCATTCTAGTCTTTCCTTGAGGTGCTCCAATTCATTTTATTGTTATGGTTACAATTATTAAAACAATACATAACTTGACAATCGATGTGATCAGCAGAGTAGAACTTGACAGTATTTAATAAGACTTTTTCTTTGCCCTGTCAGCCACGTACGCATCTCTGAAAACTTATTGATATAGTAAGTATATCAAAGGGGTTTTGTTTTAATTCACTTTTAATGGGTGAGGGAAGTGTATGAAAAGTACAATCACAATTCAAGAGACATCTGACATCCCATGACAGCACAGCTAATCAATATAAAAGCAGCTGAGACAACACAGCTCTGGCACTGTAATAAACTTCGTCCTTTAAGAGTACAGATTCCCTGTAAACAGTTAGAGGCCAAATTTTCAGTTCTAATTAAAAATAAACATCATGGCCCAATAATTTACATCTCAAATATTGACATTTCTTTCTCCAAGAAAATGTCTGTTTTGACACTTTTTTCTGATTGATTCTTCTTTCGCAACTGGAAAGATCACTATGATATAGAAAACCACACAAAACATCCTTGCTGTCATAAATCCGGTATGCAGGTGTGTACCTGTTTACATTTAAGAAACCAGGACTTAATGACTGGCCTTAATAATTCAAGTCAGCTTTCTGTGTCAGTATTAAGTTGTTTCCTGTCTCAAGAACATGGAATAATTAATAGAAGGTCTAAAAATATTTCAGAATCGTTTTGGAGAAGAACTAGAATAAAAGTAAAGAAATTTCATGATACTATCATACTACTAGAAAAGCATACTGTCTGTGCTGAGTACAGCTTATTTTACCCCTGTCATTTTTGTGCTTTCAAGAGTTTCTCCTGTTTTCTTCAAACACTTTCAGTGTGAAACTGAGCATACATGTAATGTCATACTTTGATTATTGTAGTCGTAGCACTCAGCATTTAGTCAGGATCTGATCAGAGACCAACAGGGATGTCTTAAGGCAGGGGGGGCACACGACACACCCACACAGCAGCAACCTAAAGCTATTTCTACCTTTATAGAATGTTCATGACTTGTTCATGTAGAATGTTTATAGACAGAAATTGGTTCTAAAATTTCCCCCCTAAAAATCCCCTAAGCTTATAGCAATTATTCTATCTGCATATCTTTTCCTTCGCTATACTGTGATTTTGGTTGAAGTGGAGCTCTTGGATATCTTTTGATTGCTGCAGCTTTCAATTGTAAGCACTTCAAAGAGAATTGTAGGAGATCTAAATGAGACTTTCATATACTTCCTTCTTGTATTGCAGTTTTGCAGTGATATCTGTTTTCAGTAATGAGATAAAGGTTTATTTTTGAAGTAGGTCTGTGAACATTTTTTGCTTCTGCTATAAATGACCACTCATATCTATGTTTGTGGCTATGTCCAACAGGGTTTGGATGCATCAGAGTAAACCTGGCCTGTGTGTTTAGATAGATCTGCTAGACTTCAATTTCATCTAGATAGATCCAGAGGTCAGCCCATTAGGCAGCTCGGTTTCTTTACATGTTCCTTAGCAGAGCAAATGCATTACCTTCAGAAGCAGCATAAACAAGGCTCGATCTATATGCTGGAGTGCTTCCTAATGTTTAGACAGAATTATGGAGGTTAAACGTAGAGCACCATAACATTAGCTTGCAAATACTCAGGAACAGAGATTACCAATAAGTCAAACACCTAATTTCCATTTATTTTCAGTTGCGCTTGGACTTCAGAGTACTAAAATGACTGGGGCTTTGTGAAATCATCTACATTTAAAAGTGCGTTGTGGAGTCCTCTAATGTACAGAATTATCTATTTAGACAAAATGCTGCAGATTGCAGGACTGAACAAAAGAATGCCCTTGTGAGTAAGAGGAAGATGAAGGAGGGAGAGGAAGATAAGTCATGGGAATGCTTTCTTCCTCTTGAATACAGTTAATGGGGGTCAACAAAGTTAATAAAGATTAATATCCTTAAACTTGAAAATTTGATTTTGAAGTTGGAGACTGTCAGAGCGTTCACTCATCAACTTTTAACAATCTAACTTCAGGAACCTTACGCAAGACGCCTATGCCCTTTCTAAAATTAATAGCTAGTGAAAAGCCCTTCAAATGGATGACTTGGAGAAGGAATCTCACACAAGCATGGCACCTATATAATGCTATGGAGGAGCTTAATTTTTTCTCTCCCTTATTTCAGTCATTTAAAGCTGACTGTGTGCATATCTTTTTTTACAATATATGTTGAATTCTGAACTCATGTTCTGTATGTTGATCATATAACGGGCTGTGACTGTAATGAAATGATCTCTCCCCTGGTGAAAACACAAAACCTTCGTCTCCTCTGTAGACACTAATCTTTGCTGTGTTATGCATGACCACACTTTCTTCGAAGTGCACTCTGTTAGCGTACATCATTCAAAGCACTGTAAGGAATTAACGGTCCTCTTAAAGTCCAAAACATATACATTCAATTATAGCACTTCTACCTGTTTATACAGAGGGTACCAGGTACTTTGGGTATCTAAAAGTCACTTTACAATTTTAAAATGTATTTGTTTATATTTAAGAACACTGGAAGGTGATTGGATGTAGAATTCTAAGTCAGCTGAGTATTTCAAACATCAAATTATCTTTAAAACATGACATTTAAGACAGCCCTATGACAGAATTGAAAGAAAAGTAATGAGAAAGTAAATAATTTTAGTTTTTACTGTTTTCACTGCCTGTCTAAATATTGCATGGATCTGATCTTTTGAATGGTAATAGTAATAATAAAAAGTACACATGATGGCTGCTCTGAGTAAGTCCAGTTACTATGGGAACATCGTATGACAACAAATAGTTGGAAAAGGTATCTTAACATGTGAACAAGATTTCCTGTGGAAATGGGTGTGTTGGGTATTTTCTTCATTTGGAAATTTGATTTTACAAAACCACAGTCCTTTAAAACCTCCTCTTACACAAAAGATTTCTTCATAATATATAATAAAATAGGATAAGAATATTTAAAGTACAAAGTAAGTTAACTTGTATATAAAATGCGTAAGGAGAAAAGTTGTTTGTCTAGACAGTGTAACCCCTCTTTTTCAAGTAGCTGCTTTTAAAGTATAGTATTTTTCACATTTGAAAATCTGGGGGGGTTGCTTTGGTTTTTTGACAATTGCTTTTATATTCTGATACTATTACACCTAAATAAATCTTGAATAGATAAAGTGACCTGCAAGTGTTGAATTATTTAGATGTGTTCAGGTAACTTAGCAATATTTTAAGAAATATTTTTCTACAACCATTTGAGTAAATGTCTATTTGAAGGTAAACGGCAAATCATTTTGTATAACAAATTAATTTCTCAAGCTCTGCTTGTATACATCGCTGTAAAATTTTTTCCCATGCAAAGATGAAAAGCTCTTATGGACCTGTTTGCATTGCAGAATATTTAGAGAAAGAGTTTTTTAAAATAGCACTTTAGAACTTGCAAGTACTCTTTTGTAATAGTTAGTGTATATAAAATCTATGAAATGTTCCCCAGTAGATATATAAATAGAATGTGGCTTTTTTAGTGTTATGGTCTGGTTTTAATTTGTTTTTTTTTCCCTAACTTAATTGTCTAGCAAGTAAAAACTCTCTGTAGTTGATAAAATGCTGATAACATTAGAAGACTTCTTTTTTTTTTATATGAAGAAGGAAGACAGTAGGGCTATAGAAGGATTCTGGCCCAAGGGTGACTTTGAATAGAAACAACCCAGCTTTCGCTATCTTATCCTACGTGTCATCTGAGCTAAGCGAGCTAGTTCACAGAAAGCTAGATGGCTTAAGTTGATTACTATATTGTTTTAACCCTATGTCTCAGCTTTGTGGAACCGTGCTGCAGTTCATGAAAATATAATCTGTATCTATATCACTATAGTATTTCCCTTCACTGATTCCTAATTTTAGACTTTTGTCATCTAAATACCAACAACTAAACAACATGCCAGTATGGCACTTCCGGATTATCCACCCCCAGGATTATGCTCATTGCAATACAATTGCACAAAGCCTTTCAGTGATGTTACCAGGCACTCCACAACTTTGCAATAATCTAGCACAATTGTGTCACTTGGGGACAGTAAAATGGTGAAGCATCCCTATGGACAGAGAGCCCAGCACAAGTGGTAGGAGGGGGTATTTTTTTTTAGTTTCATGTAATTTTGAATTTTTCTTTGGCAAGGGGGAAAAGATCATTTTTAAGTTTTAATTGCTAGTAAAACTAGCTTCTGTTCCAGGCTGTTCATCTGTCCTGCTAAGGAAAGACAGACATCAAATATATATTTTTTTTTAAACATGATAGAACTGCCCTGCTGTTGGCTTGGAGATCAAACAAAACAGCTATTACTCCCGCTCCGTGTTCCAAGACCTCATATGTTCAATACACTTTTCCTTTCGGTTTATAGAAGCTTTTGGAACACAGCACTCTGTTTATCTCTAATGCCATTAACTTTTCATGTTGTGGGATGGGCTAAGTAGAAACTGAGTCATTCAAATACTACTCAGGTCAGTAGAGGAAGAAAAGATGGTCTCTGGAGTCCATCATCTTTTGGAGTAATCTCTCAAGTAGGTGAGCTTTCGTCTTGGGATCTCTCGGGAAGCATGAGCATAAGTAACATGGGTTTGCACTTTCGCTTATTGAAATAAGTGAGAGCTCACAATATTGTTTTTAAATGAAGAAACTCTGGACTGCTTGGTCATGGTAATTAGTCTTCTGACATCAAATTAATTGTTGGAAACAATGCTGAGGAAGGTGAAGCAGTCATCAACAGGAAATGCTAGACTTACACACCAGTGTACAAAATAATAAACATCTTAAAATGCAAGTAAAAGGGAATGATTAATGTGTAATCTATTAACTCTTAATACAAAAATAAGCAGTCATGAGAAGAAAGCATAAAAGGGACAGAACACCATCTCGTGTGTGGGATGTGCATAACTTATTGCTACACCACTTGCATGACTATGAACAGCTGCTTCATTTTTTTCCTCTTCCCCCCCACCCTCCCCAGCAATAAACTGGAAATAAAGAGTGTTCACCCTTATGGTATGTTTCTCANTAGGAGAGAGCTAAAGGTATTTTTCAGAAGCTCTTTGGCTGAAGAGTAAATGAGAATAAAAATTGCTTTTGCCATTGAAACATGATCATGAAAAAATGCTATTGCTGTGAAATCTGGTATATAGATAAACTAACAAGTAATAATCTGTGAGGGTTTTTAATTGGTTCTTGATAATTTATGCCAGTGCATATTTCAAAACTATATATGTCAAGATCTCATAATAATGACATTGAACAATATAAGATAAGTATTATCCATATTTCGCATGTCAGGGAACATAGAAAAGATTAAAATTCTAAAAATTACAGTAAACGCAAATTAGCCTCTTCTATTTTAAAAGCAAATTAAAGTGTGTGGTATATTTAAGAACTCTAGTGCCTTTAAAATGTGAATGAAGCAATCCGATTATCATGCCTGTCATGTTATCATTCTTTTTCATGTTCTGGTAAGTACATTACTGAAAATGCTGAATAAAACATGCAAACAATATGACCAGTATTGCAAGCTGTTGTTCCATTGCTATAGAAAGCTGCTGCCTCACTTTAATATGGGTTGGTGGTTGTAAGGTACAGAATGGTTGTTGAAATGGATATGTCCTTGTATAAATTGCAATGAAAACCAAATGCCTCTCCTTTACTTAGCTCTGGAAATATCCTACAAAATTGTTAGAAACATTTGGATGGCTTTGTCAACACTTAATGAATTTTGGCCATCATAAATCTCAGATTCCCTCACTGAGTAAAACCCAAAATTATCACAGTTTCATAGCCTAAGCTGCCCTTGCCATATGGTGAGTGCAAATGTTTCTAAAGCAGCAAATGTTCTGTCAAGGGTTCCCAGTGATGTTTGATTGGATTGCTCTATTATCTGAACAAGTCTGCCAAAAGAAAGCACCTGCACAATGAAGAGTGTGCAGAAGCTGCCAGTCTTTAGCAAGGGAAGGAAAGTGAAGCATTTAGTGAAACGTTACCTGTCATCAGAAGATACACTGAATAGGTTATAATGGATTCTACTCCACACCTGGTATCACGAGACACCTCTAACAAAACAAAACAAAACAANNAAAAAAAAAAAAAAAAAGGGTGGGTGTGAAAGAACTAGCCTAGCTTCAGTAACCTTCTGCCCTTGAAGATGCCAAATCATAGCTTAGTGTGCTGTAACAGCTTACAAAACAACGAACTCTTCGGTGGCTTCTTAGCCAGACCTTTTCAGAGAGGTTTTCAAACAATAACTGGCAGTGACAGTATATATGCTTCTTTTCCATATTCAGTTTTGTTTCAGTTCTAGGATGTCAATGCTGTATGCATATTTTTATTCTCTTGGATGATCTGGCCTGGGGCATATCGTTCACTTATTATAATTGATAGTTGAATATGCAAATGCATTAAAGAACTGACAGAAGTAAAATTATTTTTTCTTCTGAGGAGGAGGAATACTTAAAGAGATCCCCTTGCTACAGTCCACTTTACTGGACTGTATATCATCTCTAAGTAGATTAAAATTAAGATTTGCACAGAAAAAATGTTTCACATGAACAACATGTGGCAAGTATTATCAGTTATGTATATAACTTTACAGATCATTACCATTTTTGTCACTGAAAAGAATTTATACTGCAGAAAATAATTTATATACTTATACTGCACCCATTGTTCTCAAAAAACAATGAAATTCAATCTTACTAATAGCTAGAAGTGTGTGAAGTGTTGCCAGGACATGATCTCTGTGCAAATCCCTTGTCTCAGCCTTTGTATTGTAAATTTTACTGTGTACTCCGTCATGGAACTGAGAAGAGAGAAGTGGTCCAGAGAGGTCATTGTATATCAGCCCAAGGGTACAGAAGTGGTCTTCACCAGAAGCAAAAAAAGATAATAGCAACTGGGTGGTGGGGTGAGGTGGGTGTTGGGAGACCCCCCCTTTAAGTAAGGTACATTATACCTGAGTGGGAGTAGATTAAAAATTCAAGGAAAAAAAAATGGGGGGGGGCTAGTACAGGTATTCATATCAACAGTTTTACAGGAGCTTTTGGGGATAGATTTTGGGTTTAATCCCCACTGTAGAGAAGGATAAAATCTCTTAATGGATTTTAAAATGTCCAATTTAAGTTCAGTAAAACTTAACTGTCCTTCCAGACATACCTTTGCATATCTCAGCTCTGATTTTTTCCCATAATAAATTTTCATCAAAGATCAAAGGAAGAGCTTGAGTGTAATTCAGTGTCTTACCTAGAACATTATTTCAGTGTACCTATCTCCTGCCCATGACACAGTAGATGTAGCTGTTGCACAGATGTCATATAAAATGTTAGTTGTGCACTGACCAAATGCCAACTGTCTAGATGTTTTGAGACACTGTATCGGGTTTGTGTGGCAAGGTTTTGGTAGTGGGGGGGCTACAGGGATGGCTTCTGTGAGAAGCTGATAGAAGCTTCCCCTACGTCCAATAGAGACAATGCCAGCCAGCTCCAAGACAGACCCACTGCTGGACAAGGCTGATCCCATCAGCAATGGTGGCAGCGCCTCTGTGATAACATATTTAAGAAAGGGGAAAAAACGGACAGCACAATTGCAGCCAGAGAGAAGAGTGAGAATACGTGAGAGAAAAAACCCTGCAGACACCAAGGTTAATGAAGAAGGAGGGGGAGGAGGTGCTCCAGGCACTGGGAGCAGAGATTGCCCTGCAGTCCATAGTGAAGACCATGGTGAGGCAGGCTGTTCCCCTGCAGCCCATGGAGGTTAACGGTGGAGCAGATACACATCTGCAACCCGTGGATAACCTCATGCTGGAGCCAGTGGATGCTCCCAAAGGAGGCCATGACCCTGTGGGAAATCCACACTGGAGCAGGCTCCTGGCAGGACCTGTGGCCCCGTGGAGAGAGGATCCCAGGCTGGAGGAGGTTCTCTGGCAGGACTCATGACCCCGTGGGGGACCTGTGCTGGAGCAGTCTGTTCCTGAAACACTGCACTCTATGGATGGGACCCATGCTGGAGCAGTTTGTGAAGAACTGCAGCCTGTGGGAAGGACTCATGTTGGAGAAGTTTATGGAGAACTGTCTCCCATGGGAGGGACCCCACTCTGGAGCCAGGGAAGAGTGTGAGGAGTCCTCCCCCTGAGGAGGAAGGAGTAGCAGAGAAAATGTGTGATGAACTGACCACAACCCCCATTCCCTATCCCCTTGGGCTGCTTGGAGGCGGGGGGGAAGAGGCAGAGAAATTAAGAGCGAAATTGAGCCTGGGAAGAAGGGAGGGGTGAGGGGGGGTGGTGTTTTAAGATTTAATTTTTATTTCTCATTATCCTCCTCTGATTTGATTGGTAATTATTTTTCCTCAAGTCAAGTCTGTTTTGCCCATGATGGTAATTGCTGAGTGATCTCTCCCTGTCTGTGCCTTGATCCATGAGCCTTTCATTATATTTTCTCTCCCCTGTCCAGTTGAGGAGGGAGAGTGATCGTATGGCTTTGGTGGGCACCTGGCATCCAGCCAGGGTCAACCCACCACAAAGACTTATGTTGTAGACCACACTGTAACAAACAGCTCTTCAGTCTCAGAACCAGGGCTGTTCTAGCCCTCAGTAAAACATTATGTTAAATAAGCTACTTCAAAATTCCTACAGGATGTGTCTTACTCTTGAAAGGTCCAATTCAGAATAAAAGCAAATGTGAGAAAAAGTTGCGTTTTCTTTTGAGATCTGTCTGATAGAGGTAGGATGCTCCATCCTACCAATATTTCCATCATTCATAGAGCGTAGAAGCGATGTTCTCACTTTCCCCTGCTCAAAGTATGCTTTATCCATTTTGTCTTTTCTTCATTCAGCTCTGTGCATCCTTTCATAATTCAGCTGAGTCTGAAGTTGACAAAATATGAAAAAAAGCATGGTGCTGTTTTGCAAAACCCTCTCTTGGATGCTCTCATCTTAGCTTCAGTCCACACTTGTTGATATTTTCCTTCTCTCCTCTGTTAGTGTACTACTATCCAAACCCAGTCATAATCTAATTGGGCAATAATGCAAAGTTTTTCATTATCATGTCAATCATGTATCCTGTGCATTATCATGATTTTTCGTAAGTTTTTCTGCACTTTTACAACTGTAACTTTTTCTTCATTGATGCTGAGTATTATTCAGGGTTTGCAGAGTGTTTAAGGCAATGGAAATGGATACTGTTTAATTTTGTAATTCATAACTTTTTCCTTCTTTTCCATTATTTCCTTACTTAAAGTAAGAACTTTCATAAAATGGAAGGGCTCAGAAATAGAGGAAAAAATGTTTTGGGACCACAATGTCTTCAATGCTAAGGACAATGCAAGCAGATCACTAAAGACTGTCTTGTACATAGAGTACCTCTCAGTTTTCACTGAAAAATTTCACTAAGGATATGAATGAGTGATAGGAACATGATTGGTAAGAATATTGATGCAAAAACACATAGATCCTTTTTCCTGAAATATCAGTTTGAAAAGCAACAAAGTTGAAGCTGATTGAAGGAGATGCGTTATTTTATTTTTTTAAATCTGCGGTAATTTAATTTTCACACACTGTCTAGAAGTTTCTCTTTAGCTATATATGATTTGGGGCAGTGGGGACTCTGCAGGGACCATGATCTGGTGGGTAACCCACCTACCTGCATGATAAATTAAGGGAAACACCTCTGACAGGGTGGATTAACTAATTGATAGTCTTGGCATTTTCCATGAAGCAATAGAAGGTAGCCACTGGATTAATAAAACAGATTTTTTTTTTAATGCGTGTCCAGAGATGTCGTGTTTTGTTTACACATGCATATTAATTTTAAGAACATGGAATTAATACTGCAACTAGTCTAGATATGGAAGACTGTAGCTCTTATAGGCCACTGTAGTATAGGCATTTATTAATGTTTGTTTTGAAGAATAAACCTGCTAAAGCACATATATCATGAAGCGGAAGAAGCATTTCACTTATAACTGTTGCTGGATCACACAACTGGTGCTTCTGAATGACATGCATTGTACTCTGGTGATACCTAAATAACGAAGCAGTCTGTGCACCTGGTGACTGGCGATTTTGCTGCTACACTTAGACATATTCATCAACCAGCGGGTTTATATTAGATCCATTAAGTAAAAAATTAAAAAACTCAGGCTGATTTTTCTAAAAGTCTCAGCTTGCTATTCTTGTTTTTGTGAGAATTTTATGCAGAACAAGAAGGTTATTTCATCCTCTGACTCTTTAATTCAATTATATCTTAAAACTCATTGTGTACTTCAAAAATAAATTAACTTGAGATGTTATTCTGCTCTCCATCTGCTGCGTTTCTTTAAATGTATTCCTTCCACTCCCAGATCAGTTTAAGTGATTTTTTTTTTCCATCACAAGCCACAGGCGTTTTTTCTTCTTTGCTTTTTTAATGCCTTTGTTTCAGAAATTGCCTCATAAACCATGTGACTGTTTTGTTTTCTCTTTTTTCTCTTGCATGAAAAAGCAGACAGAAAAATGTAGTTAATGGCTGTTTTGTATCTATGTTGCTGTAGCTTGTGTTTCAGCATGCTTTTTGTTTTCTATCTGTGGTCTGTGTCTCGCTTACAGAAGATGATGTGTGATTGTAAAGCAAATGATCAAAGTACAGTTGCATCATTGCACCTTGATATTGAGAGGCAGAAAATGGCAGAAGAGGGTACTTGAAATAACCAGATCTTTGGTCTGAATTCAACTGTTTTCCTCAGAGGCAGACATTTGCTTCCAAAGTATTTCTTTGTTCAGTTTAATCAGCTGCAACTGCTACCCATATCAACAGTAATATTAGCCATGCTAAATAAAAGATTTTAAATGTCTTCATAGCACAGAATGTTTCCTATCTGCTCTTCCTGATATAAGTAGAGCTTTAAGGTCAGAAGAAAGAGTAGAATAAATTTGTGCATATTTCTCATGAATCTTAAATGAATCACAAATTAGTAGTATAGCTGAATATTTATAGTAAACTAATAAATCACAATTACACCTGGTTGATAGGAGCTCAAGAAAAAATTTTAATAAATGTCATGAGTTACAAAATGGGGACTGGTCAGAAAAGCTGAAGCACTTTTGCTAAAGAATTTAAATATTCTAAGGTATAATATCACTGTCCAAGTTTGGAATCTATCAATATACATGTATATTCAACTTATCATACATGGAAGTCAACCATGCTTTTAATGGGTTAAGGGTAGTAGCCTGTCCAAGACTTTATACACGAGGTCAAAGAAGTCAGAACAATTTCCTCAAATATGGTAAACAGAATTTTATTTTGTCAAGCCTAGAGGATTCTTTTTAACCAAATCCGGAATGTGATTTGCAACATGAATCTTTGTCAAGAACAGAGTAATTCAACAGCAGTAGCAAAAATATTTCTGATGCTAATTCCAGCTATTTTTAAGAGGTACAAGCTTCTTTATGTGACAGGTTTAAACGGTTAAATTCCAACAACTTGGGCAGTCTCCCACTTTCACTCCAAAACTGAATGAAAAAATCTGGATTTCTTAGGCCTGTGTTACAATTGGTTTACTGTCTGACATTAATTTCAATGTATAAATGTGCCATGTGATATCCATTATTTCCCAAAAAATAAACATCTCATTTAAAAATCAGGAAGCCCTAATATTAGTATGTCTATTTTTGATTACAATCATATAGGTTAAGCTTATTTAGTCAATTGCTTTTTTCACTTCACTATGTGACTGACTTTTATCATGAACAAATTAACTGTTTCTATTCAGAGATTATTTGGGGGTTATTTTAGTATAAGATTTGTATTCAAATCTGAATCTTTATTAAAAATGTTTGCTACAAGGGAATGACACATTTCTATAGGTCATGCTTATGTAATTCCAATTTTGAACTGATATTTTCTTGTAATTTCTGTGCTTACCTACCCTTGTTTATAATCTTTGTATTCAACAAATGAAATATGGAAATGTTTTTTGTCAAAAGCCCCACTTCCCTCAGCAATATTGATATATTTATACAAGTATGTTTGTATAAACTATATGAATTTTATATATTTCTAAAATGCAGGATGTTAAGGAAGATTAGTTAACCTAGTGTCCTCCTGTCCACTTTCTTTCAAAGTGTTCTTATATAGCAGCTGTACTTTAATATTGTCTTGTAACTTTTTCTGGAATTGAACAGTGGACTAGCAGATAGAAGCAGTGCTTTCTCTAGTGGTTGGAGCAAATGATACTGTGTGAAGTTCACTCCCTGGGAATGCAGTCAGAAGGCAACCATGGACTCCCCTTCTTGTCTTGACCTGTAGGACTGAACTGCTCACCTGGGCTCTGTATTTAACATATTCTGAGCCTGGGAAAATCACTTATTCTTGTCACTCTTTTTGTCTATGAAATGCATGTAGTTACTTGTATACCTTATAGAGTTTTTTACGTTCAATTTGCATTTTTTAAAGTATTTGGCATCCTTAAATGAAGATTTATTTAGAAACACAGCAATTAGCAAATCTCCAAGACAGATGTATGTGCAGTTGAAAAAATGTCTGTCTTGATACCTTTATGCAGCTTTAATACTGTCTTCATAGAGACAAAAATTGAACAGCTGTTTAGTTTGCAAATGAATATAGTAAAATTCAGTGTTCATGTCACTGTGATAGTCATCCTAACAACCAAGAAGGCCAGTTTCATGCCACTGCTGTGGTATTTAGTACAATCAGTCTTAATAAATCCTATGTAATCTGTTTATCATATCTGTGTTTTCTGAGGTTTTGAGCTTTGACTGTGGTGAGTAAATGAATAAAGTCTTGCCTCCTCCTCAGAGAAGATCACTGCCTTTACAAGTCTGATTCATACATTGCATTGCTTGTCAGTTTTTTTATCATGGATGGCTTGCGAGATTCAGAGCTGGGTTACAGCTGAGAAATTCTAATTTTCACAGTAAACAGAATTTACTGGTAACAATATAGAAGCTGCGTTGGGTTTCTTTGTTAAGAGCAACTGACCTTTCATCACAGAGTTTTATTTCATTCTAATCTGTTTTAGAAAATTATATTTTAGTTCTTAGTGATACATTTGTTTGTTAGTAATTTTCATAAAATGTGAAAAAAGTACATAGAAACCATTTATTTCTTGGTTTATTATATGGGCCACTAACTCCAGTAATTAAGGTAATTGAGCTAAGGCATTTTTAAAGCCCCTTCATTTAGATTAAAGTCTTTCTTCCTCAAAGACTCTATTTCAAATAGACTTTTGTTGCAGATAGTAACCACAGGTATTTCCTCTTTGTTTCTCTTTGAGGAAGAACTCTTCTCCTACCTATGCCTACCTAATAATTGCTTCTCAAACACAACCAGTGGAAAAGAGAGTGTTTCCTTTCTAAACCTTCACTACCAAAAACCTGATAATTCCCAGCATGTGTAAGAATAGATCACTATTTTCTCAATTAGATGGATGTGAAAAAATTACTAGCAAAAATTTCTGTGACTGATTAATAACGTGTTATGAAATTATTGTATTTTTCTAGAAAAATATATCTAGGTATTTCATTTCTAGATGTACTTTAGATACTACAAAAAATTAGGAATAGTTGATTGAGTGCAAATAAAAACTAGTCTGGTTAATTGATTCATATTCCATTACAACACACTGGTTGTTTTTAAGACACGTGGAAAATATTAGTTTATGCATTTATGCTATTTATAGCTTTTCATGAATTGCAACATTCACTAACAAATATCAATAAATTAAGAGTAGTTATAGAAAAGTGTAAGTAATTAAGCAGTTTTGCATTGACAGAAATAAGTGAGGACTGAAATACAATAAATGCATTAAATATAATTATTGAGGAAACTATGCAAGTCTGCAGGTGAGTCAGCTGATGTGGTATCAGCAATGTGGATGAGACTTTTGAAACTGTACAATCCCAGCATGATTTTACCCAGCTCTGTTAGTCCTCTTTTTAGCCAGGAGACCTCACAGTGTTATACCAAGAAGTCAATGGAATTTTTATTTTATGTGTTGGAAAACTGAGATACAGAGAAGAATAAGTGGATATTCTTGGTACCTTGTCATGCTCATAGTAGAGTGGAAATAGAATCTACATCTCCTGAGTACACTCTTTAGATCCAGTAAAAGGAAATAATTCTTATCGTACAATTTAAGAAGTACATTTGTTCTGTTGAGTAAACTTACTGGTTCTACTAATATACAGAAATATTCCACTTTAGTTGAGGCTCTGGTTCATGCAGTAAGCCACATTTCAGGTACTGTGTGATTTACGTTAATTTGTCTCCAGTTATCCTTGATTTTCATTGACCTATTTATACACATATAAAAAATATTATGAGAGAATATTGGGTCATTAAGGCAAAAATTTTCCAACTCCAGCTTGACATTTAAAACCCTGATTTAGAAATTTAATGACTCAATATAATTGATTTTGATACCTATGAAAAGCCCTGGTATCTGTGATGAGAAATCACGCAAAACCTTATTAGCAGTTTTTTAAATGCTGTACTGAACCTCGATATCTGATCTGAAAATAATTAGGAAGCAGATGGAAAGCCAATTTTCATTGCATATGTCTTCAGACCAGGCAGAAAAAAAAATTAGTCAGATCCTAATAGAATATAATGGGAAAAGTAAAATTCTGACTGGTGGGGCTAATCCAGACTTTCTGCAGTACTGAAGAATCATTGAGAATGTCTTGCGATTTGCCTATGTTTCTGCCTCTAGTTGAGCGTAACAGCAAATTGTTTGGAAAAAAAGTAGGAATACTGGAGGACTAAGTACTCAGCCAGTTTCAAGCATCCTAAATTACGCCAAGAAGAATCATCTGTGAAGGAGAATGAAAAATGTCCTGCATTCATACCATCACCTCCAAGAAGCTGTGGGATTAAATCCAGATGCAGGAAGTGGATAGCATCCTGCTGCAGTGAATAGACAGCCACAGAAGGGAGCTGCAGTGATAACAAAGAAAGGAAAAGGTGAATCCCTCCTAATTATTGAGATGCCTTCCAGATGTCATCTCTCATAGGCACTTCCACTGGAGTAATGGGGGGAAAAAATGCAGCAGCTGAGGAGCTATGAAACTGGTGGAACCACCACCATTAGCCTTGGCGATTAAACTGGGAAGGAAATGGAAGCACATATTCCATCAAATGTAGTAGATAGCTGGGATGGTCCGTTAGCAACAATTAACATCATTTTCATAAGACAAGATCTCGCATATCTCATACACAATTTTCCTACATGGGTAAAACAATGTGTTGTCTTTTAAATACTGTAGGCCCTCTTTCCCCATCTCCCAGACAACAAATTTGCAGCCAGGCACAACCAGCATTGTAAAAAAGGGCTGTCGCCCTAAAATGGCAAGAAAAATGCAATAATTATGCAAAGGAGAATTTTTCATCAGGTGAATCAAATTCTTAGTAGCAGAGATGATCAGAAAATCCCATGTTTAAAAAACATTAAGCAGCTGAAGCTGATGGGATTAATGCACTGATTTAATACAAGGATGAGAAGACAGAACGTAAGTAAAGCACTTTTCAAATCTTGGCAAAAAGAACAATAACTAGACAATAATCCATAGGTTGACGAACTTCTATTGTGAAGAAATTAATATAAAAGTCATCAAAATAGATAACCTGTCCTACAATATATCATTTGTCCACTGTCTGTCTGAAAAGTGTTTAAATGGACTGTTTTCCATCAACAGGACTTATAGTTGTTATAACAATAAAATAAATAGTAATTGTTTATTGTTGCAGGAATTTTAGATCTCTTGTGTAGCCCTGAAGTTCCCAATAATGCATTGTTTGTCTTAGCAATTGCACCACTTTCTGTACTGTAGCAGTTAATAAGTCACGCCATGGATGTTGAACATTTTTAGCACTTTCTCTACATAGATAGATCTTTCCCCACAAGATATAGATCTTTTCCCAACCAAAGAAAGAGAGAGCAAGGGAAGTTCATACTCCAACAACCATTTTGGGTTTCGTTTGTGTGTAACACCTCCATTGATCTGTTTTCTTCCATTGGTAAATGAAAATTTTGTTGGCTTTGTGTCAGTGAGGAACATTTTAGTTTCCTTTCTTGTCATTTTGCATTATATTGCAGCACTTTAAATGAAATATAAAGGTCACCGAGTAATTCTGCAGAGAAATCCTATATGAAGCAATCATAAGGATCATTACATGTGACAGGAATCCCCATCCCACAAAGAAATAAATTCAAGCAGACAAACTCCTGAGAGATTCTGATGTTAAAGGAAAACCCCTTTGTGGTAGGAGCTGCCAAAATGTCTGACATACCCACTGTCAGTATGATCCTTGGGAACTTAATCAAACAACAAAGCATTGAAAACCTTGTTTAGATTCCTCTGTAACAGTCTTTGACAAAGTTTCTTCTCAATAAAAGGAAAACCATGATTGAATTAAACAGATATTCCTAACGTATGTAGACACTAATGGGCAGCATTAGTGGTGTTTGTTTTCTTAAGAAAAAGACAACCTAATATGTATTGGCTGTGGAAATTAATGTGTGATAATGCAAACAATCACAGAGTTAGTGAAAGAGCAATGACTGGAGGAATTCCATTACTGAGTAAAAGAAATTCTTTCTTGGAAGGAAATATTTTTTTTTTCTTCTAAAATCTTTTCCTGGAAGAGAATGACAACATAGCAGAAAGATCTATATAGGAAGAATTTGAGAAATACATAGTGAGTCTGGATGTCTAAATATAGTCCAGTTTCTGTCACTAGAAATATGTACTAAAATTACAAAATAATTCATTCCATAGTTATTCTTAATTAAAACATCTGTTCTGATACCAAAAGAATTTATGAATAAATAACCAGTAATATAAAATTTGCTTATATACATTTTCTTCCAATGTTATGCATTTCATATGATTATATTTGCATGTGTTAAAATTAATGAAATTTAATCATTATGGAAGTAGGATGTTAAAGGGCATAAGCAGTGAAAAAGTATTTATAATACATAAAATAATTTATAATTTATGTTTTTATAATTTATGCAGTAAGGATATAGCCTTGTGTACTAACTTCTTCGCTTAAAGAAACCAAAAAATTATTTTTCTGGGGAGTAACATTGGGTTTTGGTTAAGGCAGTACACTGGGAAACAAAAGATTTTATTTCTATTCCACTCCTTTGTTTCCTACTGTCACAAACCACTGCGTAACCTGGGTAAACCAGCCTGCTGGTGACTCAGTTCACTTTGCAAAATGGGGATAATACTGTCTTTCTTCAACTTGTCTTGTTTGTTTAAGTTAAAAACTTCTTATTTTACGGGTTGCCTTTTGTTGTACGGTTGTACAATGCCTAAACTGTTACTCTAGTCTACGTAGGAGCTTTTAGATGCTATTGGAATACAGAGAATAGTTTTTTTCCCTGAAATAGTTTCCACCATTCTTGAGGAATGCATATGAACACAATTTTAGATTTTGAAAAAGTTTCTCCATAGAAGAGTAACTATGGAGGTGTCTGTAAAAGAAAAGTGAGTGATATCATGGACGAGACTTGTTAATAGAAATATTTGAGTTTAATGTTCAGATGTTCATCAATTCCTGACACTCTGCCCTCCTCAAACCACAAAATTTACTGACCCAAGTTTACTTGAAGGCAGTGGAAACCTAATCCACTAAATCCTAATACTAAATGATTAACTCATGTGTCTACTTTCCAGCAGTTCCAGCACTAACTTTGTTCTGCTTTACAACACAAAATAGTGAGGTTGAGTAGATTATAGTCATCAGGTAAACTGCATTCCCAGCTATTTTGTTTTGCCAGAATAGCATTAAAGTAGCTGATGTACATCTTCAATATCTCTCTACCCCTTTCTTGTCAGTCCCTCATTTTTCTTCCAGAACCACATCATCCCTCACAAAGTTACTGCATATTCCTTTTCTTTATTGTTATCATATAAGTTACTATCTCTGTCATTTTCCTCTAGCTCATCTGTTCTTATTTAATACTTTAACAGCAGTCTTGAGAAAGAAATAAGAAAATGTATTTTTGTCATGGTTTAACCCTAGCCAATAACCAGGACCATGCAGCCGCTCACTCATTTCCCCCCAGCTGGGATCCAGGAGAGAATCAGAAGAGTAAAAGTGAGAAAAACTCATGGGCTGAGATAAAGACAGTTTAACAGGTGAAGCAAAAGCCACACATGCAAACAAAGTAAAACAAGGAACTCATTCACCACTTCCCATCAGCAGGCAGGTATTCAGACATTTCCAGGACAGCAGGGCTCCATCACACATAACGGTTACTTGGGAAGACAAACTTGCCAAATGTCTTCCCCACCTTCCTCCTTCTTCCACTGAGCATGACATCACACGGCATGGAATATCCCTTTGGTCAGTTGGGATCAGCTGTCTCGGGTGTGTCTCCTCCCAACTTTTTGTGCACTCCCAACCCACTCGCTAGTGGGGCAGTATGAGGAGCAGAAAAGGCCTTGACTGCTTAGCAACAACTAAAAACATCAGTGCACTGTCATCACTCTTTCTCATCCCAAATCCAAAACGTGACGCCACACCAGCTGCTAGCAAGAAAGTTAATTCCATCTCAGCTGAAACCATGACAGTTTTGAAGTCGCTCTCCCAAGGACTGAGAAGGGCTAAAGGTCTTTAATGGCTGCAGATGGGCACTGGTGTGCAGGGAGGGAGTCAGTGCTGGTCTGGACATGTGAGGGAGATGTGTGAAGGAAATAATTCTTCTAAAACTGAAGGTGCCAAACTACTACAGAAACCAGGTGACAAAAATTATATAATGTGGGAGTGAAGTAGCCAAACCGTACTTCTTTCTATATGCGCACTGTCATATATGCAAGTTGTATTCACGCATACTTAGCAGTGTTTCTAAGTGTTAGACTATCTGGGTTAAAAAAAAAAAAAAAGTGCTCGGTAGAGATGGGTGCAGTGGAGAATTACTGAAAATAAATATTTTTACTTATATGGTCGTATTGGGCTCTTAGACATTTGCAACTTAATTTATCTATCTTTAGAGAAATTACCTGAAGTTTCTATTCCAATAAATGTGTAACAGTTTCCTTCAAAAATGGCTGCTGCATCTCATTGTTCTCAATGGCACTGAAATAAACTGATGCCTTCCAAAAAATCCTCTGCCTTTTGTTATTTCCCCTGAGGAAAGAAAGCTAGGAGATACTCAGGCATCTTATGCTGCCAAGAGTCAGATTCACATTGAGAAGAGTGTGAGGTGGCAGCCATTTTGCAACTGGATAGTCCTTTATGGAGTTTCCCTTTTTGAAAACTTCATCCCTGAGTCTCTGGTGTTAAACCTTCAAAACACAGAGAACAAGACATTAATTAAAGAAGAATTAAGAAAAACATTCATTAAAATGGCCAAAAAAAAATTTGAACAAAGCCTTGAAATATTTCAGAGTTTAAAGTACAGAGTTTTTTTAGAGTGCATGCGATACTTATTTTTTGCTTTGCTCATTAGAGGGAAGAGTTAAGGGAATCGCACACAACACTTTTTCGTATAGACTCTGTGTCCTATTTAAAGGATTTATTTGTAAATGGATACATGTTTCAGTCAACACCATTTTGAATTAAAATAAGTGTATGTTGAAATCTCCCCAGAGCTCACAGAAGAGGGACGGAGAGCCAGCAGTGCTTTATCTTATTACCTGATTAGTATATCTACATATTCATTATATGGGATATATTCTGGCTGCTTGCCAACTAGAAGGGTGCATGCTGCAGCAAACTCTGCTGTTTAACGTGGTTTTGCTTTCTGAACACCTACTTTGGTAGGAAACTGTGTTCACAGGCATTGAATTTGGACAAGGGTGTGCATGTGGATGTGGATGTTTGTTCTAGAGAGGCTATGTGGCCAGGGTGACCAAAGCCTGCATTCTAGACTCATGCATCTTCCCAAGAAGCAATTTGCAGATTGGTTTTGTGTGATTCTCGGAAGGTTGTTTTTAGAGGTTTTTCTTTTTGCTGTTCTGTATTGCAAAATTATAGAATCATTTAGGTTGGAAAAGACCTTTAACACCATAGAGTCCAATCGTTAACCTAGCATTGCCAAGTCCACCACCAAACTATGTCCCTAAGTGCTGCATCTACCTGTCTTTTAAATACCTCCAGGGATGGTGACCCAACCACTTCCCTGGGCAGCCTCTTCCAATGCTTAATAACCCTCTCAGTGAAAAAAATTTTCCTTATATCCTGTCTAAACTTCCCCTGGCTCAACTTGAGGCTGTTTCCTCTTGTCCTGTCAATTGTTACTTGGGAAAAGAGACCAACACCCACCTCTCTGCAACCTCCCTTCAGGTAGCTGTAGAGAGTAATAAGGTCTCCCTCAGCCTCTTTTTCTCCAGACTAAACAACCTCAGTTCCCTCAGCCGCTCCTCATAAGACTTGTGCTCTAGACCCTTCACCAGCTTCGTTGCTCTTCTTTGGACATGCTCCAGCTCCTCCGTGTCTGTCTTGTAGTGAGGGACCCAAAACTGGACACAGCAGTCAAGGTGGAGCCTCACCAGTGCCAAGTACAGGGGGACAATCACTTCCCTAGTCCTGCTGGCCACACTATTGCTAATACAAGCCAGGATGCTATTGGCTGCCTTGGCCACTTGGGCATACCACTGGCTCATACTCAAATGGATGTTGACCAATACCCCCAAGTCGTTTTCTGCCAGGCAGCTTTCCAGTCACACTTCCCTCAAGAGTGTAACGTTGCATGGGGTTGTTGTGACCCAAGNTCCGTCTATGCCATAAGCAGGCAGTTTCTCCAGGAGAATGCTGTGGGAAATTGTGTCAAAGGCTTTACTAAAGTCTTGGTAGACAACATCCACAGCCTTTCCCTTGTCTACTAAGGGGATCACATTGTCATAGAAAGAGATAGGGTTAGTCAAGCAGGACCTGCCTTNACTACCAACCAGATTTAACTCCTTTCACCACAATTCCTTGGGCCCAGTCACCCAGACAGTTTTTTACCCAGCGAAGTGTACGTCCGTCTATGCCATAAGCAGGCAGTTTCTCCAGGAGAATGCTGTGGGAAATTGTGTCAAAGGCTTTACTAAAGTCTTGGTAGACAACATCCACAGCCTTTCCCTTGTCTACTAAGGGGATCACATTGTCATAGAAAGAGATAGGGTTAGTCAAGCAGGACCTGCCTTTCATAAAACCATGCTGACTGGACCTGATCTCCTGGTTGTCACGTGATGGCACTCAACAGGATTTTCTCAATAACCTTATGAAGAACTTTTTTAAGACTCAATAGCTTTTCATTTCCAGAATGGGAAAATTATTTTTTTCAAATTTACGAGTATTGTCTTTTATTTCAAATAACGTTTTACCCTATGGAGTGACAAATGACTTTTCATAACTCAGGAAACTGTAGTGTATTAGGAGGTGACTGTGTCAATGAAAAAGAATAAAATATCCTTTTAATAGAAAATATTGAAAGCTAACATTAAGAATATAGTTAGTGATATTTGGTGAAACACCAATGATGACATATTGATTTATGTAATTTTGCATTATATATTAACTTTTTAATAGTTTTCTAATTATTTAATGATCAATATGGGTTATTTTCTATATAGGCATTATTTTTTACTATGGCTGAATAACGCATACCATTTTTTATTACCTGAAACTCGTTACATTTCCTGCTCTTACTTAGAAAAAAATTATTTCACGTCTGCACAGAGAAGCAAAAAATTTCATGATCTGTAATGCATAAGGTCATTAGATGAGGTTAAAGCCTGATTAACTTAATACACATACACAAATCTTGTGTCTTCACTATTTTCTTGTGTCCTTAGCATTCTCAGAATAGGCATCTATAGCTTGACTATTTTCAGATTATATGGAGCACCATGACGTGAAAGGTTGATATGCAATTACTAGATCAAAACATGATAACATGCCATAATGTGATTTTAGACTCAGATTTTGTCAAAAAAAACAGTAGTTACATCAGACCTGATCTGGCACTGAAGACCAAATGAAAAATACCCCAAAACTAGGAATTCAGTATTTTAGATTGCACTGTTGCTTCTTGTGCCACAAGATCTGTGTTGATCAGTCAGCACTAATGGCCTTGTGAACTTCTGCCCAGGGTAAGAGTGCTATACTGAACAAAAATAACATTTGTAAGCTAAAGGCCACCTTAGATGACCTATCTTTCAAAATTGTTTAGATGATAAGCACAGTATTTCCATTCTTTAACAAAGGGAACAACACAAAGTCTTTTGAGTTGCAGGTAGTATGGCAAAGCCAAAGTAGAGTTTCCTATAGTGGCCCAAGACAGGTAAAAGGCTTTTCCATAATAGAATTAGAGATGAAAATAGACTTAAAGTGTGAGGACTCTTATAATTGAACCTTATTTTGGATGTATGACATAAGGTACTAAACTAGCCCTATGTGCCAAAGGAAGGTGTTCTTAATTTACTACCTTTAGTAGTCAAATAGTGTGGTTTCTTTCTTAAAATTCTCTTTGGAAGGACTTTGTCTTTTCCAAATGTTATAAAAGGCGAGTAGATTATGCTGTTGCTCTGGTGTTCCTGTCTAATGAAAGTTTTATATCCACCTGGCTAATTGGCCCTGTGCAGCTGACATCCAGAGCTGGCTGTTTCTAAAGCAGTCTGGTTGAATCCATGTTGAATAGCACTAGTGGGACAATCTGGATGAGGAATACATCTCAGACACCTTTGTACTTACTCTCCCACAAGCCTTTCTAGCATGTGCAATATATACAGCATTTCTCTAGTTTGTGCACACACCATACATTGGAACTGAGCCGAGCCCTAGATACTATCTGTAATCTGTTACCATTCATGTAATAGTTGTGACAACTTAATACCATTTCCTGCTCTTTCTTCTGCTTTGACATCTTCTTCAGCTGATTTCATTAATCGTGCTCCTGATGGAACAGACGTTCTTACTGTTTCAAGTTGAGGAACCTGACTTTTCAGGATGGTGCTAGACAAGCTGCTGTAAGATGGGTGTGATCTGTAGGAAGTGGTACCCCCAGGCCTACCACGCATAGAGGAGACAAACAATGTATGTGATGACCCATCACTCACTGTATTTTAGCACTGAAGCGGTCTGGGTCATCTCCAACAGACACCTCCTTCCTGTTGATTGGAAGATACTCATCAGGGACACAATACCCACAGGTGGAACTGGGCAGTACTCTGCACCTGAGATGACAGTTGTCATTTAGAAGATACAAAATATACACCTGTGGAGGGCTCCCCAAAGGTGCCTTGTTGCTACAGAGCACAAGCTTACTTTCTTGGAGCTAATGTATCAGTGAAGAGATGGTTGCCATCAGAAGCCTTTCAATATTTGTGCTTTTCGTAAAAAAGCAAAATAGAACTGTCTTATTCCTCCTTTTATCTCACAGATGGGATCCACTTCCAGCTCCCACGCTAGCTGTAGCACTATCTCGGAGACTGACAAAGCAACCTCTGTGCCTGGTGACATGTTCTGAACTGACAGAATAAATTTTAAAACGTTAACTGAAAAAAATTAAAAGGCATATTATGTTATAACATTTCTCATCATTTTGCATGTGGAGTGATGAGTATAGTGTGTTCTGATAAGGAGATGTGCTGCTGCACCAGGATTAGGATTCATCTACATGTCATGTAATTGCTGCACACCAGAGGATCACAGCCTCGTAACCCTCAGCACCTGGTACAGCAGGGTCATTTGGTTAAGCTCGGAAACTCATTAGAAACTCATTGAGATGTGAGTCAACACATGGGCTAAATATATGTGAAATAAGAAAAGTTTAAAATAAAGAAATAAAAGGAAGTCAGCAAAGACAGGACATTGTTAGTGGAGGCCACCATACTAATGCTTAGCCTAACTCATTAGTCCTAGCTGTCTTCTTATGTGAATTAGCCAGAAAATGATTGCTTTCTACTCCTTAGATGGTGTTTACTGTCCTCTCAGAATCTCTTCACACATGGGAAAAATTTGCCCAAGGAAAAGTGATACCCCTCACTTCCCCCAAGGGGGATTACAGTACTATGCCCTGTGGTGCTCTCTGGTCTGCTTGGCTTGTCCTCGCAGGATGCACCACACCTTGTGCATGCTTGTATATTGTAGAAACAGCTTAGCAATCCATTTTTATATTCAAACACAAGCATTTTGTCCAAAAACCTTCTTTAGAAGATCTTTTTAATATTTATTGCATATTTCATATTTATTATATCATTTAGTTCTGTTCTTTTCATATCAGAAGAAATATAACTCTACCGTGATCTGCACACCTGATCTAGAAAAGCTGGACGACCTATTAGTTCTCTATAGGCCAGAAACTGTCCTTCTGCGGCAGTCATATCCTGTTAAAATTGGTTTATGCTGGCATTCATTTATAAGGTTTAGAATCAAAAATTGCTCTGAATACTGTATCTTTCTCTACTTTTTCTTCTGTCTCAGTAGTAAATTCTAAAACATTTCAGCAAGATTCACCCTAATTATAAAGTATTTGGGGATTCTTAAAAAAATGCATTTACTAGGTTATCTGAATTGTAAAATACTGTTTGGAATTGACTATAGGGATACAAAAAAAAAATTTCTAAAGGTGTTGGTAGGTTATTCTGCAAAAACACCATTTGCAAATAAGCCTATTTGCTGTCTGGAATGCAATCAGGTTTCTGTTCAATTTCCGAGGTCTTGCTGCCAAACTATACAAGACCAGCTTTTCAGTCCATCCTCTAAATCTACCAACAAACTGTAAACATCCTTCAAAGGCAAACTTCTGTAAACAATTGGTTCCTATTTTATAAGGGAAACAGTGTTGCTTGGAGGATAATGGAGGATACAGAGTGATGAGAGAAGGCAATATTTCACTTTCAGTTGGCTTTTTGCTGTGGTAAATAAACTATTACCTATTTATCTATCTAAGCAGGTTGTAAGATTTGCAAGTTTGCTTTTGACAACTCGTGTGAGAAGAGGTGGAATCAGATACAAGTAGTTTCTTTAAAAATAAGCAAAATAACATTAGCTCTTTTTTCAGCTATTAATAACAAAGTCACACAACCTCTAGACTTCTTTCTCTCCAGTATAGGAATAGGTAATTAATTTAGCAATAACTGCATAACAGTTACTGTACTATGAAATATGTGTGGAAAAGTGTAAAACCTCTAAATAATTTCTACCGGAAATTAATTTATGATGTTGTGCAAAGGTTTGTTAATAAATAAGAGCTGAATGGAGAAGTGCAAACATATAAATGGTTGACTGGAAAATAAAAACAATGTGTATCAGGTTTATTTCTTGCCTTTTGCTTAAAACCAGACTTGAAGGTTTATGAGAACAGAACGTGCAAACCTGAGCTATGCACAGAACCGTCCATATAATATGATGGTTGTATGGCACTGAAACTCCACTGAAGAGAAAAATCCAGCCTGGAAAGAGTACAAGTGACTTGATCATAAACTGCGTATCCAAAGCTAGCTTCCTTACAGCTATAGCTTCAACAGCTTAGCATCTAGTAGGAATTACAGGACATTACTTAGTTTTGTCTTCCTCAGAAGAGATGGTCACCGTTTCCAGAAACAGGTAATCAATATCATAGATCAAGACAAATTTTGTGTAGTCAATTTAATGCGGTTAAATGATGGAACAATAATTTCAAGGTTAAATAGATTTTTAGTGATAATTCCGAAGTTATTTATTGTTTCAGACAAGCATATCCTTTCATCTTTCGGGCTCAGGTTTCTGTATGCCTTGGATTTTAATTCCAGGTTTTTACTAAACTTGATTGACCTTTTAACGCTCCAGTTTACTTCTGTCTTTTATTTTGAATGTGCTTGCTCTTTTCATGCTCCTCATAAAAGCCATCTTTGCTGTTCCATCTTTAATGTTAACCTTTTTATTGTTGTTGATTTTAAGCAGGCGGGTGCACTTTGTTTAAAGATTGAATCAAATCACAGTCAGAAAAGAGAGAATTTTTAAAGGTTTAGATTCATAAAGCTGGCAGCCAGCCAGCCAGTCAGTCCTGTGACACTGTTCCCTCAAAAGCCTCACTCTGTCTTTATTTAAACTTTGTTTTAATATTACATGACACAAATCAAAAGAAATGCTTTCAACAGGTGAAAACATTTTTTTTTACCCACAGATTTCTTTTTTTGGTTTTGTGTGGGAAGGTTTTCATTTTCTCCCCTCTTTGGACCCAAGGGATGCTGAACGGGTGTGACTGCTGCTGGACCATACACTCTGCTGTGAGCAGCTCTGCAACTGCATGTGTGGGGGCGAGTGCCCCAGTGCATGGCAACAGCTCCAGGCTGGCCACCCCCCGCCTTGTGTCGCTGTGCCTGAAGGAGAGCTCCTCCAGAAACTCTCACCCAGGCTTATGCAGGGCAGTGGGAGATACCCAGCAGCTGGTAATGACTCATGGACATGAATCATTTCCTAATTATCCTCTAGTATAGAACAGACTTGCTGCCTTCTTGTGTCTTGAACTATTATTCACACCTGAACCAGTAGTACATGCCACTGCTCTGGTATGGTGACAGTTCAAGCTCTTTCTGGACAGCCATACATGATTCCACAAAGGAAGGGGTAAATCAAGCTCTAATTTTGCAAACTTGACATTGCTCTTTCAGCCTGATTTTCTTCTAATCTTGTTGCAGCTGAAGTGAGAGAAGAAAAAATTACACTTCGTTATTTTTTCCCTTCAGAGATTCTCCCATTTTCACTGGATTAGCAGGTCAATCACTGTATTTAGCCTACTTATTGTGCCACTAATAATGTTTTTATTAGAGAATTCAATGCTGCAACCTTGTAGTAGGAGCAACTTAAGCACTGTGTTTGAAGTTTAGAATGAGTAATTTTTGAATATTCTCAGTGTTCTGGCAAGGAGAAAGGTTAGAACTGTTCCATAGATAAAAGAAAGGGATGACCTTATTAAAGTATTTGGCCTTAAAATTTAAAATGTTATTTCAGGGATGACCTATACTGGTTTTTACTGCAAAAGTGAATATTTGGTGAAAAGTAGATCAAAACAAGGAAGTTAAAAATGAAACCCTTTTGAAGGTTTACTGCAGTTGCTGGTAGCATAAACAGTTTTGCTTACACATACATATTTATTAGTTTCTTCTACTGAAGCCCAGCACGAAACAACTTATTTTTATCTGATATCAGTGAAAGTGATAACACTTACTAGTTTCATTGTATTTTCTCAATGCAGTATTTCCTCCCTATCCTTGTCTGAGAAAACTGTAACCAATATATGGATGTAAAAACAATTCTGATTTTTTCATTTATTTGTAAGGGGATGTCTATGATTGTATATATATATGAACATATACCCACTACAAATATATGGTCTCTAAAAATATAGAAAATGCAAAGGGAAGTTATTTTTTAAATCTTTTTTGACATTTGCAAATCATATAGTTATGTTAACTTGATTCTCAGCAGATTCCCTGAAGAAATTCACACAGTTTATATAGTGTTTTGCATGCAGGAACTCTGTAAAACTATGTAAGCGTCTGTTCCTGCAGATGCTTTTGGAGAATGTGTTGGGCACTCCAATTTAATGCAGTTACAGTATGCACACGCTAAAAATTATGGATATGTTAAATCTTCTCCAGAAAAGAGCTAAACGTTGATGGTTTATTTGCTTTCTGAGACCAACATATAGAGAGAGAACATAGAATTAGTGACTGTTTAGTGACTTCTGGTTTTGAGACAACATCCTTTTCATTGCTCCATTACTGAATATTGGGGTTCTGACTTTTCCTTCTTGCATGAATGAAAATAGAACATACAAAGAAATGCTCCAGAACTGAAATATCTGCCCCTTTTTCCAGCTGCAGGTAGCTAGGAGCCCATCCAATACCAGGTATTTTTTAACCAATAAAGAATGTGAATATCTCCTGCTTTTTCAATTTCCACAACAGGGATTGTTTTCAGGCAGATGGGACAGACAAGCTCTAATTCTCCTTTTTTTCAAACTCATAAATTTTTTTGAAAATGCAAGCAGAATTTTAAACTATTGATTAACTACTGTGGTTTTGGAGCATTTTAAGATGTATAGTTGATAACGTATCTCACCTGTAAAATCACAAGCCAGTTCTGTACCAGATAAAAAAAACATGAAAAGAAAATTGGGAGTTAAAAGTATACGCATTGATTAAATACGTGGAAATATTGTGCAGCTGGTTAAAAAAAAAATTAAATCTAAAGGGTGGGGAGAAATGTAGAAAAAAGTAATACTGAAGGGCATAAAGCGGAAATCAGATAGCACATTGACAAGGGATTTTAATATGACCTGTACCAAAAAAGGAAATTGTCATTTTTAGCTGCTTTCACCAATGTTATGAATTAGAGAAGCAATAAAACTTTTTTTAACCTCAAAACTTCTGTTTCAACTAGGTTGTTGCCTTGATTTTTTTACAGTATCCTACCAGAATGCTATTTGTAAAATGGATTCAGGTTCAGAAAAGAGCAATAAAAATTGTTGGGAAGAGGAATGAATAATATCTGGAAGGAGAAAAACAAAAAACATCCAAAAAGGAGAAATATGTGTTTAATTTAATTCTAATAAACTCATGCATACATAAATTATCAAGTATTAGCATACATAATTCAAATATTCAGATGTTTTAGCAGATCAGAAATTGTTTCAGGTAATCTGGCTTTTATCATAGGAATGCAAGTGCAGAAGGATCTATATTATCATTTTTTTTTCCTACCGGAATAGTGATTCAGTAGAAAGAACAATGTTCTAAGAGGTATTTGGAACTCAATTTAGTTTTATGTCATCATTCATTCTCTATTGTGATGCCATATTTTACTTTATACCATCTCTGTGTTGAACTGCCTATGGAATAACAGGTGGGCTTTTCTTCACAAACCTTTATTCATCTTGAAAATTCCTCTCCAGGAGAGGTAGGAAATATTATCTCCATTTAACAGAGGGAGAAATGGCAGAAGGTAAGGTAAAAATCATTCAAAATATCCACTGATATGGAATCTTAATCTGAAATGACAAAAGCTTAATTTTTTTCAAGTAATTTACCATTTTTAATAACTTTGAGCCACTTTAGTGACAGCTGTGGGTACTCACCAAGCTCTGGCAATAAATTCTGTATTTTTTAGTTATTTAAAGAAATGCAACATAAAAATGATGGCCAGTAATGTAAAGTATTACTGGGGAAAAAAAAAAATAGAATTGTTCAGGACAATTTTTGGACAGGAATTTTGAAAGAAAAGACAGCATCTAGTTCTCCAGGACAAAGTGCAGCTGCCATAGCTGTAATATATTTTCTCTGTTTTGTGGTAGGGGGTTCTTTTTGGCATCTTCCCACTATAAATAAATATCCCGCTATAAATAAATGTCTCGGTGTGCAGTCATTGTTTTGTTCCTTGAAAGTGGGCCATATTATATATGGAGACATGAAAAATCTGCAGAAAATTGACTACTGAATTCTAACAAATTGCCCATTAGAATTGCACAAGCAATTCTAGTTCCAGTCTTCTAAAATTTTGTAATCCTTGTTTTTGTGACCTTTTTCATACGTGTTCTAGAAAGGGTCAGAAAATTATGCATTTGAAAACTTAGGCCATTGTAAGAACTATAAGAGATTTCTGGGATTGACAGCTACTGGCTTAGGTGGGGAATGCTCACAGATCACAATTTCTACGTTAGAGTCGGATCTATTTGTGGTTAGGAGTACTGTTAATCGTAGTCCCTCTGCCTCTTACATTCATTTTTGCTTCCCCCTTTCATGCTGGTCTAGTTGGTTTTGAAGAGGCGGAAGCACAAGAAACATGGGAAGAAAGAGCGCAGTCCCACCACATCTCTAAGCCAGCGCCCTCCTTGCTCTCCCACTGTGTCCGAACATGTGTGTTCATAGTTTCTACTCATGCTGGTGCTGGCATAGACATTTGTGGCTTTGCTGAAAACACAGCTAAAAAGCTTTTGGCTGGCTGTGCTGCATCCGGGCTGGTGTGAGAAGGAAGGCAAGAGCGCAGGGCAGAGACTGGGAGGGAGGGAGGGACCGTGAGGGCCTCAGTTTTGGCTCATGCTGCCATCCGATAACGACACACACCTTTGCAGTACCTGTCTGCTGGCTGACACAACTGAGGCTCTCAGCTGCCAGAGCAGCAATTTCTGAAACGTATC
>VWZL01002494.1:347506-374275 GCA_013396915.1 Stercorarius parasiticus
GGTTTCTCTTAGCTTTTATTGCTGAGTATGACATCATATGGTATGGGGTATCCCTTTGATCAGTTTGGGTCTGTTGTCCTGGCTATGTCACCCATCAACCTCTTGCTGATCCCCAGACTACTGGCCTCTGAGGAGGGGTTGGAGAGACAACCTTGATGCCGTGTGAGCACTGCTCAACAGTACCAAAACATTGGTGTGTTATCAACATGGTTGTAGCTACAAATACAAAGCACAGCAAGAAAGGGCTGCTATGGTGAAAATTAAGTTATTCCCAGCCATATCTAATACAGAAAGTTTGGAAATTTGATGGTTATTCATTGTTTATAGTGAAAATGAGACTAAGCTTAATATACCAGCATATTAGTTTATGTATCAATCACTTTTACAAGTTCATCTCTCTTCTAGACAAATACAACGTTGCTTCATGTCTATCCATTGATTGCTGATACATATGATTTTATAAGCATTTAAAATCCATCACATTACTCTTCTCTGTCCATCCATTCACTGGCTCCCTTTCTTTTTATGATAAAGTAGTACAAGCCTCTCAACTTCTCTCTGAGGATGAATAGTCCATCTTCCAACCTTCCTGTCATCTGTAATTCAGTATCAAGAATATTGCTGCAGATGACCAGTCTGTGCTGATGGCTTCCATCATGCTCCTCAGATAAGCACAACCAGGCTTTTTCTACTGCTGTCCATCAGCCCACCTACAAGTATATGAGCAATTTTTAAATTGTTTCCCTTCAAATGTCTCCTTAAGTTTTTCTTGTCACATGTTGCCTACATGAAGTTGCTGATAGTTTAAATGGTTGTCATGTGCTTTTGACTACCACAGTGGTTCCTGTAGTTTCATTGCTTTCTTGAATATCACATTCTCCACATTACTCAATTTGAAATTCCTTTTAAGACCATTTTCAGTCTCTGTTTGTACAGCACCAAGCCCAATGGAGTGGTGGTCTCTGAATAGGACTGTGTGCTCTCCTGATAGTTTACTGACGAGTGAAAACGCACATGATTCACAACTGAAGGGTAGTGTTGTTTTGTTGTTTGGTTTTTTTTCCTGTTCAACTGGTTGTGATTAATCATTAAAAGCTGTAGACAGTTTTAAAATTAATGGATTTATAAATAGAATAAAAGGCAGCCTTTGTTATAAAAATGAATAATGTTTACTACAGATTTTTATTAGAAGTTAATAAAGAAATAATAAAGACAGATTTAAGTTAAAGCCATCATCCATAATTCTTCTGAGAACCTCTTTTTTCTTATCACTGCTTAGTGTTTTTTAATGCAAAAACAGCACACAGTTTTCAATGGAAATCGGAAGTAGGGAAAACTTTTTCAATAAGAAACCATTCAGGGTGCAATTTGTTCTTAGTTTAGTAGAGCCTGGTTCTTCTGCCATTCTGGGTTGCTTATAAGCATCATATATTATTCTGCAGTGTGGTGTCTGAGCAAGTAAGAAAGGGAAGTTTGAAGCAGTTATTGTTTGGAGTATCTGTATTTCTTAGCCAAGTCCTGCAAATTAGTTTTGCATCAGCATTCAAAAACTGCTATTATCAACTGTATTGTTTTCATTGCTCATGTACTGAGGGAATGTACTTAGTTTGCATATTTTATAAACTGAAGAAAAATAAATAAAAGAAAAAAGAAAATGGAATGAGGAAGCAGTCCATGTTTCTAGAGGCACTGCCAAAGGGTTTCCAGCCTGAAGACTGTTAAAAAAAAACTAAAACAAAACAACTTTTGAGACAACTTAATCTCAGTATAACATGGCCATTACCAGCCTGAGGAATGCTGAGTGAAAGATTAAATATATTTACTAACTTGAGATCTAATTAAAAAGCTGTGTGATGAAAGAAATGAAGGAGAACGTTTCTTATAATAAAATTCTCTGAACTAAATCTTAGGTGTTGACAGAACTTGGGCTAAGAATAAAGCTAAGAAGTTATCCTTTCTTTGAATACAATGTTCCATAAAAGACATAACAATGTTCCAGTCTGTGTCAGACTTATAAACCCCATAATTTTATATGAAAATATATATAACCATGTCCTCTTATCACCTACCCACATACAGCAGGGTAGACAGTTATTTGCTTTTTTTGAAAACAAGAAATTTTTGAAGAATTACCTCTATACTCAGATCTGGACCTATCATGTTTGTTGTTGCAGCAACTGAAAAGACAATTGACAGGTTTCAGAAGATTATCAGCATTTTAATGAGAATAGCAAGCCTGACTTCTTAAATTTTGCCAAATGTAAAAAATTCCAGTTAAATATTCAGAAGTGAGTTGAGAGAAAGATGGAAGATCAAAGTTCTTAGAGAAAAAAAATAATGGTTCTCAGGGAACAGGCACAAGCTTCCCCTGTGTTCTTCCCCCCAACAAGGGTACCATTAAGTTACGTCTGCCCCAGTTTTAGTTTGACATTTCTCTAAGTTGCAAGTGTCATGCTATCTCATTGCAAAAATTATCACAAAGATAACAATGATCGTGCTATCATATATTGTGTCATGAGTAAGGTTGGGAAGTTCCAGGGTGAAAGTTGCCTGAAGCACTTGGTTCAATTGTTTTACTATTCCCAATTGAATGAACATTTTAACTTTTTCTCACTCAAACTCTACCTACCTGCTTATTTTTTAAAGACTGTTCGTTTATGAGCATAAAGCATCCTTGTAATCTGTTTCATGAATGCTCCAGTTTCATGAACGCTCTAGTCTTTTTGTGTCTTTTTTTTCTTCATCATCTTTTTTTTTAAGAATTTTTGTCTTTTCCTGTTTCAAGTAGATGTACCCAGTGGTTGTATATTTTTTTTCATGTGCGTTAGTTTTAGTTTTTGTATTCCCCAAGTTTCGTGATTACAGTTCTACTAAGTGAGACAAAGTTAACAATATAACTCCATACTTGCTATATGAAATGACTTAAGTTTTCTTTGTTTAAAAGAAACATATATAAAATATTTTTTTGCCTGTCAGTGTTTATATGATACTGTTTTGTTAAATCAATATTAATATATATATTGTAAATAACATATATAACCAGCATGTGTTGGTGAAAACACAGTAAATTGATGGAAAAACTCATTCATATTTGTGTGGTTAGATGAGGTACATATTAGAATAACAATTTTAGTTAAAATAGATTGAAAATAAGCCTGTATTTGATTTATTTTCAGAGCAGAGCTTTTGATAACCGCTTAAGGAGGTTTTTTGCTTCTCTTAGTCATGTTTTAAAAGGATAATAGTTGAGATTTTAGAGTCTATACCTGGATAGTATTGCAATATTGCTGAAAGAGTGGTGAGAATACTATCTTTAACAAATAAGTTTGCCAGCTGTTATATATTGATTTTAATGTGACATTTTAAATGTCACAATATTATTACATGATTTTAAGTTTATTTTTCACTTCCATAAAAGAATTATGGAAGAACCTATCTACTTTAGGTCTAGATGGCAACGCAATTTTAGTCTAATTACATAGATTAATGTCTTTATTACGTATGCAGTCACTTTTGCAGCACCTATAATTCTTGGAAAATTTAATAGAGGGAAAAAAATTTGGAGCATATAAATCCAGTGATTCAATGATCTGGAAAGAAGTAGAAAAATGATACTAAGAATAAGAACAAGGCAGGTGCCTGTAACGTTTTTCAGAACTTCAGCTTGTCTCAGAAGAAAGACGAATAAAATTATTAACAGCACAACCACTTAATGTTGGTCAGAAAGAGTATTGATTATTTTGGAGACTGAAAAGATCAGCATTGGGTAGACTTTCTCAGTATTCCTCTGAGTCTTACTTTAAGGCATGAAGACATTCAGATTGTATACACAGGCTCCTTTAACAACTTGGAAGTGAGGAGAAAGCCCATCTGGTGTTACTCTATTCCAAACATTTTATAGTCTAGGGGGGATTTTAGTGGCTGCCATGAGTGTCAAAGATTTTTTTATCCTAATTTCTGTGTTTGAAAAGTAGATTCAATGAAACTAATTCCTTAAAGTCCATACTTTATCAATCAGTATCTACTTTCTAAAACACGTCAACTCTAATAATCGTTCACTCCAAAGATTGAATCATTTCACACACAGAAAACTGTTGCTGACTTCAGAATTTTGCAAACTGGCATCTAACCCATATTGCTATTATTTTCTTCATTAGTGGACGATAACTGATATTGAGGCTGAACTGATAAGAATTAATAGGTCTTTAATGCATTTGATATTTCAGATATTCAAACTGAATCAGAGTCATAGTGCTTCTTAATTTTCTACTGCCACAATATTCAGGTTTTGAAGAGCAAGCGTAGGTTGAAAACCTGTCTAAATGCAAGAAAGACAGAAAGTTTTAATATCCCATGGCAGAAATAAAACTTTTTTTTTCGCTACTTAAATATTGCCACTTAACATTTTATGAAATGTAATAGCCTATGTTGCCCAGGTGGCTTTCTCCCCTTGTACCTTGATTAAATATTTACTTTGTTTAAGAGTCAACAGAGGACAGAAAAATCTCTGAAAATACATTTTTAAACATTCTCTAAAGGTTCATATTAAAAAGGAATTTTTCATTTTTCATGCATTTTTATTTGCATGAAAAAATATTTCATATCATGTTTCTTGAAAATGTAGATGGTTGCACAAGTTTAGGTTTTGAATTATTAATTTAGAGATATCTGCTATGTATAAATATGGAGAAAAATCCCCACCAACCAAACAAAAAAGAAAAAACCTGGTGCCTGCTTCAGATAGCCTAAATGGCAATTAGAAATTACAAATAAATTACATCAAACATGGTTACATGAGTTCATCTGCAATCTGTTATTAAACAAAATGACATACAAGTTTTTTGGAAGGAATTTGTGTGAGAGAAGTCTACAAAAGAGCAATATTATTGCAACTTTACAGTAGTATCTACTTTCCTCTACAATAGTTTAGGTTCCTTTTTGCTGAATTATTCGCAAACAGAGATGGTGTTTCAAAATTTCAAGGGATTTCAAAGAATGGAAGAAATGAAGTATCCACATTTATTTAGATGGCAAATGCAGGCATAAGAAAGACTTGTCAAAAGATAGGCAAGTTGTCTGTAGGTAAGCCGTAAGAGAAAACCTGTTCTTTCTCTGAAGGATTTGTTCAATAACTACTACCAAAACACTAGATTTCTTAGTAGTGTGGCAAAATAAAGCACTAGCTCTAATCTGAAGGCATCATTTATTACAGGTTATCATGTGGTTTGATCTCTTTTCTGAAATGACCAGAAGGCAAGATTTTTCTTTGCGTCAGCTTTGTTTGTACTGCTGTGGTAAACACAAAAGTCCGGTAGGAATCACACTGAAATAACCAATTGTGGTTTTTTCCACAAGCCACAGAAGGATGCTTTGATAGTAAGATATATTTCCAACATTGTGCCACTGTCAGTCCTAAACAAAAATTGTTAGTTTCCAAAGGATGTATGAACTGGCCTAAGACTCATAGGATTAGACATATAACATAATCTTGTTAGACTTAATATTTTCTGTTTCTAACATAAGTTCTTATTCCATTTTACAATTTTAAGACTTGATAAACTACCGTTTGACTGACAATTATTTGACTGTAGGAGCTACATCTTTAAGAATCTGATTCATCACGGATAGTAAAAGACCATGATTCAAACAGAACAGGAGATTAAAATAACCATAATTGGCAAGTGTGCAAATATAATTCCCACAATTTATGTACATTCTAGCCTTGTAACAAAATAATAATAAAAAACCCACATATTGGGTACCATATCTATTATGTTCTTTTCCCTTATTTTTCTTGTGGTGCATGATATTGTTTTATTATTTTCCACCTTTTCACACAGTTAAATTTTGTAAGACTTGTTATGTATTTCATCTATACCTACTATGTAGGAGTGAATTCTGTATTTATTATATAGGACTATATTAGGTAAACAAAATGAAAAGCAAATTGTAAAATAACTTTCTTCTTTTAGGAAATTGGAAATTTGAAATGCAGTAAAAAAAAATAGTAACCCAAGTATGGTGGGAAAAGCCGTATGCAAGATGTTTGCATTCACTGTCATTCTGATGGTTGTTTTACAGTAGCCTTTAGGCGATGCTCTCAGTGTTTTAGTTTGGACCCAGGGTGGACATCTGCAGTGAATTTTCTAATGGTCGCCACTTTACTGGGCTTTTGTTTATACTGTAGGGAAGCCTCTCATAAACCCCTGCCTTTTCATGTGAAAGAGACAGAAGACAGATCTCAGAAACATACCTCAGGTGCTCTGCCCACGAGCAGGGATTCCTTCCTTGAGACCAGATTAGATCCCCTTAAATTAGTATAGTGAGGACCACTAGCCTGTCACCGTAGACTGTTTTGTCCATAGAAAGGCAAAAAATTGTTTACTTCATTTCCTAGCTGTATCATACTTCTATCGATTTAAAAAACAAACAAAAAAACCAAAACCAAAAACAAAACCAAAAACCAAACAACGACAAAACAAACAAATAAACATACATAAAACCCCAAACATAAACAGAATAAAAGTTAACTCTTAAAAAAACATTCCTAGTCAATATATATATCCTTGCTCGTAAATTAAGGTGAATCAAACCAATAAGCAACCTCCAAGAATGATAGTTCTTAGAAGTTTTCTTACCCAGCAAAAAATATGATTAATAAAATGCAGTTGCTCTGTGAGCATTTGTTAATATGTGGAGACTGGTAAAATTGCTGAGTTTAAGAAAGACAAAAATAATGTATTTTTGACAAGTTAATGTGTACTCTTGCAGTCCTGTTATATGCTTAGAAATACATTTGCCAACAAGTTACTGTCACTTATTTCTTTTGCTGATATGAAGGTCCTGCTTTTAAAGCGTTATTCCTAGTGCCATTTATATCCATTTCAGTCTGGTGTATATATGTACAAAGTGCTGAGGGAAGAATGTGTCTTTTGAAAAAGACCCATAATCACTCTTTCCAGAACACCAAGGAAGACAGGATTAATGATAACAAAGCTAAGAAAAGCATGCAAGATTTTTAACTATACACCTGACATAATCAGGTTTCTGCTTCTTTTATTTCTTCCTAGGTAATAACTCATACACATTCATTCCATGCTCTTGTCTCTTCTCATGCTTGAGGTAATAAGACTTTTGAAATTTGTACAAAGAGAGTCCTGTCTCTTGTGAAGTGCTTGAGAATTTAAAAATACATACTTTAAAATTGTGTTGCAATTTACAGTATTTATTTTCTTCGTATTTTTTCAGAAGACACGTTGTTTCCCTCCCACTTCTGCCTTCCAATAACACATAGGATCAGGAGGATTTATTGAGGAATACTTAGTATGCATTAAAATGCACAACTACATTTCATAGTTCTGGGATTTTAATACTATTTAATTTATTTAATAGTTTATTATTAATAATTCATTTAATATATTTAATACTATTTAATACTATTTTATACTCTGGCACCATTTCTTTTATGGACTTTGCAAACCAATGTTGTAGATTATTTTCATGAAAGAGTTGCCTTAGTTATGAAGTAACTGATATTTCAGAGTCACAGTTGTGTTTCTATAGATGTAAATCTGAAAAAAATCTAGAAAGAAGAAGAAATAATGGCAGAAAGTTTGAAGATGACTTTATAAACCAATAGAAAATTAATTACTGTTGTCCTATGGCAGAAACCTTTTTGTGATTTTTTTTTTGTAGGGATGTAGAAATTGAAATTGTCATTAGAACAAAGGTGGTTACAGGGTTAATCTTGTGTGCCAAAAGCAACAGTGACCATAAAAATGATAGTATATTTATGTGAGAAAGAGCTAGTTCTAAGAATCATTGTGCAGTATGAAGGATGGGATATCCAGATGTTTTTTCTCTTCTATCAGATAGTAAAAGAAAAAGAGAAAACAAGATCAAAAGTGAGGAAACCTCCAGAGTTGCAACAGGCAAAAAAACACAAAGAGAATTTGGTAAATGAAACCATCTATACTAAGAATCCATGCTGAGGAGTTTGTTACTACTGAGATTTAATTAGCAACTCAGTACTGGGAGAGGAACCAATTATACAAGCACAGAGAGTTAACTAGGGAGGCTGAATCCTGACTTGCATCTTTTAAAAAGCTTCTTGTTTATATACAGAAAGTGGTTTTGCTTTTCTTGTTTGATTTCAAACAGTAGCCAAAATACTAAAAATTATTCCTGGAAAGTTTGGAGGTGAATTTTATTTTGGATTGCCATCCAAATTTTAGAGGGACTTCCAAATTTATTTTACCATCCTTTTCTGTGGAAAATAAACTAAAAACCTTAAGAAAACATGTTTTTCTCTCCCCCCACCCACAGTTTTTCTGTCCATGTCATGGCTCTTTGATATTAGAAAAATAGTAACACATGCTGATATCTCTCTATGTACAGACTCAAGGAAACCAGAAAACGTGAAAGTTCATCCAGTGTAAAACCATAAATAAATCTTCCCTATTTTTATAACATATACCCTGACCTTCAACTACTCCAGAAATATGTTTCTTTTCATTTTGTAATGCTAGGTGATGCTTATTACTGAAACATTTCCTTTTATTGGACTACAGTATACTACTTGATAAAGGAAAAAGAGGTTATTGGCAGATGCTTTGTATTTTACATTTTAATCAGTAAAACTAATCAAAACTCTTAATTTACAAGCCTTTGCTAAATTTCTGAAATGCACATGATTTTAAATACATACACTTGAGCTCATTTGTAGCTCAAATACCTGCTTAAGCTGCTACATTAATTTCATCTTCAGATCTTTACATTGATTATCTGTAGATATGATACTGAATTAAAGATTGGTCATTAGGCATCAGATGCTTTAGTCATAAAGATCAAGTTCATCTCTTAGACCTACTGCTACCATGCAATACAGTTCTCAATGCTGTTCCCTAAGACAAGCAAGTACTGAATATCTGATAGGATGTAGTTCTTGAGAATGTGAGATTTCAGCAGATTTCCATCTGTGAAGTCAATGTCCAACTGAGTTCTGAGCGCTACAGGTTGTGTTGTGTTTTATACCCAAATGACCTGTTTGGTCTCTTTGTTATCACCTACTGTTCTTACACTGCTATAACCAGGTACATAGAAAAAGCAAGCTGAATTGAAACACAGCCATACAAAAGAAAAAGGTTCAGAACTCTTCATATCCATTAAATATCATTTGGACACAACTTTTGAATGTGACAATGATTCAATTTTGTGTGCAGTTCATGGCAGCAGCCATGTTGTGGGCTCAATGGAGCTGCTGTTTAGATAGGGGAGATTCTGGACTCGGGAAAAGTGAAGACTCATATGTGTGTTCCTTCATCATGTGTTCTAGAAAAAATACATCTTTTTATGCCTTTTGCTGGCAACCTGATGACTCCAGCCCTATTAGTCTACTCATCTCCCTAGAAAAACCATCCCAAGCTGTAGTTAATAATTTAAACACTGATATAGGTAAAAATCTTGATTAACCATTAGCTTGTCTGCTTAAAACTCAGTTTGGTCTGACTTGATGACCAGAAGCAGAACACTGCTTTTCAATATTAATCTCAAAATACCTTAGATTTTATAGTGCCTCATTGAAGCTGCGTTTGTTTCTTGCCCGTATTCCCACAGAGTCTGACTTCGTGGCCAGCCCTTGTCTTTCAGACTGTCATCAATTATGTGTATTTACACTGAATTAAACTTACTATCATAATCTTACAAGACAGCAATATTAGTGAAGCATATATTTTGAATACCTCTGTCTAGAGAATTCTGGTTCTGTCCAGATCCATATGAATTATGTAATTTGGGTTGGTGTCTGAACTACAGAAATCCAAAATTATTTGGGATTATTACAAGTATCGGTTGTTTTCACTATGAAACAAGATGCTGTGTTTCATTGTGAACTTATCTAACAAAATCCAACACAATAATTATTTGAAAACACAAACTTTTTGAGTTGAAATCTGAAAGATTTGCTTCTGAACATCTGAAACACTAATATTTGATATTATTAGAACATATTTATCCCCATTTTACTCAGCCAAAAATGTTTGCTGAATTTTACGTGGATTCTCTATGATTAATTCTGACTTAGTTGTTGCTTCCATTTTTTGTGCATATCTGATTCACAGCTGTCTTATTTCTAAATTATAAGAAAATGTTCAAGTTTAAAACTATTGTATGGCTGGTATCTTCACAATGGTTGCAAAGTTCAGGAAGTTCTCCGTTACAACCCTCAGTTTCCATGGGGGACATCATCTGTGTGCTTAGCACAGCAGGCCACAAAAATTAGCCGTTTCCTAAAGTGCAGATTTCAAAATGCACATAGTAATAAATATAACTCCACAAAACATACAGTAACAAAGCACTAGGTAATAAGTTGCTACTTCGAGATTTATGTGCTTTGTTCCCTGGAAACTACTGTCTGTCTGTATTTTGGGCTAAAAATGGCTGTTCACCTTGTAAGGTTTTATAAAAGTCCCTACTGCTTTTCTAAGTAAATTATTTTTCTGTAGCCTGAAGCTACTAACGGTACCTGAAGAATTAATAATGGTGTTGGCACCAGTCAGCCCTTATCTTGCCAATTCTCTCTCACACTGAGCACAGGCACTAAGAATACAATACTTGCAACTCCAGTGGGTTTTATTACATTTGCTGATAGTGATGAGGGTAATAATCTTAAGCGACTAGCAAAACAGGAGGGCACTAAAGAAGATATAGCTAAAATATGTCGATAATCAACAAAAGAAATGCATCCTTAAGTGGAAATTTTCAGAACTCCATAAAAAAGCCCTTGGAACAGTTTGGGTTATCAAGTAGTCCATCAGTGCTTCACTGAGGGAGTTTAATTCCTTCCTGTGAGAACCTGGCAAAATTAACTCATTTTACCTACCTGAAATTTTAGATAGAAGCTTGAAAATCCAAAATAACAAAATCTGATGTTAATCCTGAGATGTTTTCTGGCTAGCTTCTGGTTTATCAGTGTACTGAACTGTCATCTTTCTGAAAGGATTGAAAAGTGAGGTGATATTCACGTACACTTAATGGGGGTGGAAGGTTGTGTTTTCTTTAGGTTTACTTGTCAGGGTTTACGAAGCTGATCTGGAGACTGTATTTAGAAGTTTTTGGAAAGGTTGATTAATAGGGCTGAACATTTTTTGGTTATTATTGGTTTTACTTTTCTTCCCTGGTATGAAACTGAGGCCAGGCCAGGGTTCCATTATAGAAGTCTCTAAGCTCACAACCCAAATAATAGCCTGACATTTCAGCAATGCTAACCTAAAGTAAATCAGTGAAATTTTATTCCCATTACATAATAGGTATTTAAGCATTAAGAAATGTGTATGAATATGGATTTAATTTGCATCAGAAAGTAATATATTTTAAATTATAATTCTAATAAAGTGGCATAATTTGAAGTGATGGACATTGTGTTACACTAAGATGTCAGTTATTAATCTACAAAGTAAATATTTAAAAACAATATTTTTAAGAGAATGTAAGACCTTTTGTGTTCTAACTTTTCTAGAAACATTCAATCACTTTCCATATGAAAACATGTTGAAAGTTCTCCTTTTGGTGAGATTTTATCTAAGCGTGGAACTGTTTATTTGCATTCATCAGGCAAATTACAGTATTGCTAATCATTCTCAAGATTAAATGAAATCTCATACACATACTAACTAGCCTTTTTTCACTACTTTCTTTTCTGCCCTATTCAAATCGAATAATGATTTTTTTTTTTTGCAAAACCTATTCTGGCTCAATTTATACATGTCATCCTAACCTTAGTGATACTACCAGAATACCTGTAGACAGTACAAGCTTCCGAGGAAGATCAACTGAAATGAACTAAAATATATGAAAGCAGTGTTAGCATAGAGTGATATATGCTAACAGCAGGTGGTGCTGTACCTTTAAATTAAAGGCAATCTGTAGCTACCCCCCCCACACCATATGTGCATGTATTACTATAGGTATTAAGGCAGATGAAGCTTGAACCTTATATTATTTTTTTTAGATCTGTATGGATTCATATAAGTATGCATGTATGTATATATAGTATTTGCTATTTCTGGTTTAAAAGTTCTTGTGAGAGTTGTTCTCTTGTCTTTGTGACTCTTTACAGTGCTAGCATTCAGGGGCTTAATGTGTATTACTTGCTACAGTCAGAATCACTCCTCTCAAATGTGACACTCCTCTTCTGGAGGAGAAACCTTCCGGTTATTTTCATTATGCTTTGAAGCGTGAGGTAGATAAGGCATACAGAGTTACCTACAGTGGAATAACTCACATCTATTACAGGTTTTTCTTTGGTCATTACTCTGTTGTAATTAAGTGCCTCAAATGTATGTATCTTTTTTTTTTTTTTTTAATGTCATCTCTACTGAAGGGGCAGCAAAGCACAGAGACGTTATGTAATTTTCCTGGGAAGATTTTGAGCTTCCATCCTCAAACAAGTTTATCCCCTGCTCTAGCTGTACAGTTTAATTATGGGATAGCCCTTCTTGGGCTGTTCCCTGATACAGGTATTTCTGTAGATGGTGGTGAGAGCTCTGTATGTAGAGCTAAAGCCGAATTTTAGTGTCTCTGACAGGAGTAGTCTGAGTATGTACTAAATTACAACAACCAACCACATTCCTAGAGGGTCTAGTGAGGATATTCCAGTGAACAGTATGAAGTATATGAATATATATATGAATTAATATATATATGAATATATATATGAAGTATAAAATAATTAATTAAACTCATCTAAAGGAAGGACTAACATTCATGCTAATCAAAAGCACAGAAGCTCTTGAGATTTCCCCCTCTATAATAATTTCTATTATGAATTTTCCTTTCTATATAGGTGTAAGTCCACTGGCAAATAAGAGGTTCAAACAGAATATCATATATGGAAAAAAAAGTCTACATGGTGTATGAAAAATGCTATGTGTGAAAAGTCTATTTATGAGACTTAATAGGCAAATTTTGTGACCTACTGAGTTAAAACATACTGAGTAACTAAATATAAGAATTTATTATGAATGATGAGCCAGAGACTGGTATTTTGTTCAAAAATATATCTGCAAATTCAAATCTTCCTTAAGTGATTCTGTGTCAAACTGCGCACTACAAAAGCATGGCTACCATTGCACTAACTACATCTATGGAGACTCCTTATATATTTCATGAGAAGAGTAAAGAGAGAGGTTATTCTTAGAATCTGATAGTACCTAAAACAACTAACAAAGTAACTCTTTGAGTACCTATTTAAATACTTGCCTGCTAAAGTTGAATGAAAGCTACAGTATTTATTGAATTCAGCTTACAGTCAAATGGACATAAAGAAGGACTTTATTGACAACCTAATTATCACTGGGAGCTGGATGTGTGATATACTTATTCTGGAAATTTAGAGAGCTTTCAGTTTTATTGATAGAGAAACAAAGAATGATGCATTCTTTCAATAAAAAGAAACAGTAGTTACATATTGGGCTTAAATTGTGTAATGCATAATTATCGTTTTGTAGTTTGAACAAAATAAATGCATGTTAATAGGAGAATGATCAAAGACATTACCTTTTAACATAGATGAAGAAAATAACATTTCTATAGTTTTCTAATATATGTGAGTTATAAAAACTATTTTGATTTGATAACTTTTTTTCAGGACTGCTGCTAAAGATTTTTTTTCTTTAGGTAGGGTTAAAAATTAGAAGAAACCAAAATAAAGACATCATATTTTTTGCCTTGCTGCACATAGCTGAGACTTAATTTGGCGTTTTTATATGAGTAGATTAAGACCGTAGTATTTATCATCCTGTGCCTATATGGTAGGTACTAACAGATGAGCATGGGTTAGAATCTCATAAAGGATTTCATTGCTTTTAAAAGGCTTCTCTTAAGCATACATAGATTTACATGTATTTAAATTGTCGCTTAATCTTTGGATAAAAACTACTTCCTTTTTTTTACAGTAGATATTACCTGAATAAGCATTATGTTAGTTCCAAAGTGAGTGTTACTATAGAAATATGTGTACAACAAGGTTTGCTGGTGCTAAATTCATAACTCTGCAAAAGAATCATTTAAAAAACAATAAATTAATAGACAAGCATTATTTTGCCTCCTTTTAGTAAGGCTCTTTTCATCATATGCTAGACCTTGTTTAAAGTTAAACATTTACTTAACTGCCTCTTTGGTGCTTATGTTTTATTAATCATCTTACAGATGATCAATAAAATATTTTATTAAAATTTCAGAAAATGTTTGGAATGATGTCATTCTTGCAATAAATGTCACTGAAGTTCACTGCAGTTCTTTTGGAACAGCGTTGATACAGTCATTAGCAGGGAAACCCAGAAACAGCTTGTACAGCTTTAAAAGTATGCCTGTCTAGACAGCAGATGAATGGAGAAGAATTTCTTCCTGCATTGGCCTTGAGCAAACTCTATGCAAAATCGCAAGTACTTATATAAGCCAAGACTGCAGTGACCAGACAGAAGAGCTTAAAATCCTCATTCTAGATTACATTTTATGTAATCATGACTTGTTTACATATTATAAACGAACACACATTTTATGTGTTGGGTACTCTGCAATAAGATAACGTATGGCTAATGGAGCCCCCAAAATAAAAAATGTATACATAGAAAGAAATATCCTTACAGCAGGAATAACAATCATATTCTTTCATCTCTTGTGTGCCATTCCTGTCAGAAAACATAAGCTTGAGGACATAGCTATAAATCTGAGCTCCAGTACACTCAGCGACATTTGTGATGGTGCTGCAGGCTGACAAAAACTATGACGTGGTTCTTCCACAATGTACTCCTTGTACGTTCTTCTCCAGTATAGACCAAAAGGCTCAGTTCCTTTACAAGGAGGTCTCCTTCTCCCTCTAGGGAATTTCAGTCACCCTAAAGAGACTCTGAAACATGGTGAGCAAAGAGACAGGCAAACCCCTAACACTTGTTTCTGTCCAGCAGTCGCCAGGAAACATAGCAGTGTTGGCTGATGGCTTTCTCTTTCTCAGGGCAAGGGAGCTCTTGCTCAAATAGTCCCTCTCTTTCTCCTTCACTAATATGGTGGCAAATATTTACTCTGTTAGATATTCACACTTGCAGTCAAAATATGACATGAACTGAACTAAGGGCATGTATCTGCACACTTAATTCATATATAGTATAGCTTAACCCATAGTAAAAGAGTTCAGATAAATCATCTTACTTCACTTTTGTTGCAAGCTAAGAACATACAGTGCATATGAAAGGTAGGTCAGCTGATGCTTGGTAAGCCACAGTAACTTGATTTGTTACCAGTTCCCTGGGAAGCTAGGCCACAAATCATATAAAGTTGCATAGGTTAAAATCTCAAGAGGTTTTAACAGATTCCTGGTATAATGTACTCAATATATGACTTTCAACATATTGACATTTGTGAGTTTTAGCTGAACTCTCTTTGAAACAGCTTCAAAAGAGAAATTCTGCTCAAGAGTTATTATTTTGAATAATAAAAGGATACAGCAGACATGGGAAGCATCAGAGTATGGGGACAAATCTCAGGAATCAAGCAATGAAGGTGTAAGCAACATAGTCTGTAAGTGTTGGCATGGACTTGATAGAAACCTCAGGGGAAAGGAGTGAAAGATAGCAGTTTGAACAGCTGTTGCCACAATGTGCCAACATAACCTCAATGGGAAGTAAAAACTGGACAAAGCGGATCGCGTGCAGCCAGTGCTCAACCTGGAAAGGTTCCCTTAAGTCAGCACACACGCAGACTCTGGTGCCATGCCAAGCACTATTGCATATGAGCTATGAGGATAAGCAAGTAAGAATAATAATAAGGAGCTCAGAGCAGCAGCAATGTCACCAATACATCTCTGGCACTCATCTCTGTCTGGCAGATCAATTATTGTACAGCAACATGCATTAACTGGGGGAAGCTTAATAAAAAGCATGCATGTATTCAACCCCACTAAAGCAGCGTCTCAACCTGAAGACAATGGCAGGAAAAAGGCATTTTAAAGCATAACATACTGCATGTTCTAGTGTTGCCTGTGCTCATGTTCATTGTCCAGTTGCATAGTTAATATCAGAAATGCAATTTAAAGAAACTCTTTGTGACCTTAAAATCAAAAAGGGGACAGCACACTGGGATGAGCTGGGTGGACCTGCTACTTCCCAGACTTTATCTGAGGGCTAAATGACTGGTATCTTCATTCATCTCGGCAGTAACTTAAGCCACTAGCTGCCAACATTTTCTTTAATCCATTCTCAATTGAAAAAATTACTAACCTTTCCTCATTCGCCATGCCAGATGCTGTATTTCTTTACACTCGATCTGCTCTGCCTCTAGGAACTTTTCCACATCTCACTGATTGTAAAAGGGAAGAGTAAGCAAAATTTGGTCAGCGATCAACCATTTCCTAAGGTTTCCATTTGTTTTTTGTACATTTGTTAAATTCATTAAGTCATTCAGAACAGCCACCCAAAAGTTACTTTAGGGAGTCATATTGGCAAAAGGGAAAGCAAGCCATATGCATGATAGCTATCTTTATTACTAAAATAAATAAAAGTTCAGACAAATTAACAGTTACAGACCTGACATGATAGGCACAAAATGAGGAAGTATTAAGATATAACTGGAACCTGGTGAGATACATCCACGGGTCCTGAGGGAACTGGTGGATGAAGTTGCCAAGCCACTATCCATAATATTTGAGAAGATGTGGCAGTCCAGTGACGTTCCCACTGACTGGAAAAGGGGAAACATAACCTCCATTTTTAAAAAGGGAAAAAAGGAAGAACCAGGGAACTACAGGCCAGTCAGTTTCACCTCTGTGCCCTGCAAGATCATGGAGCAGAGCCTACTGGAAACTATGCTAAGGCACATGGAAAATAAGGAGGTGATTGGCAACATCCAACATGGCTTCACTAAAGGCAAATCATGCTTGACAAATTTGTTGGTCTTCTACAATGGCATTACAGCGTTGGTGGATAAGGGAAGAGCAACTGACATCATCTACCTGGACTTATGCAAAGCATTGGACACTGTCCGGCACAACAGCCATGTCTCTGAACTGGAGAGACATGGATTTGATGGATGGACCACTCGGTGGATAAGGAATTGACCAGATGGTTGCGCTCAAAGAGTTGCAGTCAATGGCTCAGTCTCCAAATGGAAAGCAATGATGAGTGGCATTCCTCAGGAGTCGGTATTGGGACCGGTGCTGTTTAACATCTTTGTTGGCGACATGGACAGTGGGATTAAGTGCACCGTCAGCAAATTTGCTGACGACAGCAAGCTGTGCGGTGCAGTCAACATGCTGGAGGGAAGGGATGCCATCCAGAAGGAGCCAGACAGGCTTGAGAAGTGGGCCTGTACAAACCTCATGAAGTTCAACAAAGCCAAGTACAAGGTCCTGCACATGGGTTGGGGCAATCCTAAGCACAAATACAGGCTGGCAGAGAATGGATTGAGAGCAGCCCTGAGGAGAAGGACTTAGGGATGTTGGTGGACAAGAAGCTCAACACGAGCTCGTAATGTTTGCCTGCAGCCCAGAAAGCCAACCACATCCTGGGCTGCATCAAAAGAAGGGTGGCCAGAAGGTCGAGGGAGGTGATTCTCCCCCTCTACTCTGCTCTCATGAGACTCCACCTGGAGTGGAGTACTGCATCCAGCTCTGGAGCCCCCAACACAGGAAAGACATGAACCTGCTGGAGTAGGTCCAGAGGAGGGCCACAAAGATGATCAGAGAGCTGGAGCACCTCTCCTATGAAGAGAAGGCTGAGAGAGTTGGGGTTGTTCAGCCTGGAAAAGAGAAGGCTCTGGGGAGACTGTATAGCAGCCTTCCAGTACCTAAAGGGGGTCTACAGGCAAGATGGGGAGGGACTCTTTATCAGGGAGTGTAGTGATAGGAGGAGAGGTAACAGTTTAAAACTGAAAGAAGGTAGATTTAGATTAAATATTAGGAAGGAATTCTTTACTGTGAGGGTGGTGAGGCAGTGGAACAGTTTACCCAGGGAAGCTGTGGCTGCCCCTTCCCTGGAAGTGTTCAAGGCCAGGTTGGATGGGGCTTTGAGTAATCTGGTCTAGTGGCGTCCCTGCCCATGGCAGGGGGGTTGGAACTAGATGATCTTTAATCTCCCTTTCAACATTAACTATTCTACAATTCTATGATTCTATGAACTTCAGGGAACAGTTAAAAAAAAGAAAAAGTTCTTTTTTCCTTTCCAAATCAGAAAATGTTCATATTTATTACTTCTCTGTATTGGACCTGGCAGTAAATTCAGGATAATCATAGAATCACAGAATCACAGAATGGTAGGAGTTGGAAGGGACCCCTGGAGATCATCTAGTCCAACCCCCCTGCCAGAGCAGGGTCACCTAGAGCAGGTTGCACAGGAACGCATCCAGGCAGGTTTTGAATGTCTCCAGAGACGGAGGCTCCACCACCTCTCTGGGCAGCCTGTTCCAGTGCTCTGCCACCCTCAAAGTAAAGACATTCCTCTTCATGTTTAAGTGGATCTTTCTAGGCTTAAGTTTGTGCCCATTACCTCTTGTCCTGTTGCCGTGCATCACTGGAAAGAGCCTGGCCCCATCCTCCTGAACTTGGTTAATTTATCCTATTAATTTGAATCCATATCAAAATAGTATTAAATATCTTTTTCTTTACCTTAACAATATATATAATTTCATTTTTGTAAAGAAGCAAACCTACTTAACATTTTTCTCTAAATTCATTAATGAGCCTCAGAAACCTTAAAACCAATTGGATTTTCTCCTTCCAGACCTCTTCTTCTCCTGATAATTTTAATAAAACTCCTAATTTTTTAAATTTATTTTTTAACTGGCAGGTAAAAGGTGAATGGGAGCTCTCAGTCTCAATCTTCTCCCCGAATTTTCTGTATTCCCAGCTTCCTCAGAACAGGCAGAGACAAGCTGGCAGTCAGCCTGGAAGAGAAAGAGATGGGGCTGACAGTCAGGGCACTCAGGCTCCAACAACTTGCCAGAGGAGCGTATGCCAATTTACTTTCCCCCCGCAGTGAGAAAATTAGTTGGATAAAATCCTCTCAGGCAGGCAACAGGCAAACTACTTTTTTTCCGTTTGTATATCCAGTATGGGATTTTTCTAGAAATCTTCTCTCTCTCCCTTCTCCTCTCACTAATTTTTAAAAATTATCTTTATCCAAATTTGCACCATCAAACATACCTACAAAAAGCATGGAAGGAGAAACAGATGGAGGCAGATAGTGTTGGAGAGAAGATGTAAGGCTGAATAGTTTTGTATGGTTAATTGCGTAGTTAATAGCTCATATCACTTTATAGTATTACACAGTAGCTTCACCAGATAGACTGAGAGAACAGGAAGATTCCTGTCGAGGTGGGGATGGTCAGAGGAAGTGCAGCACAGGGTTTCAGAGGTCCTGTGGACTTACAGAAGAAAATGCCAAGTAGTAAAAAAATAAAGAACATTTACAAGGACAACCAAATCATGTAATATTTGGACTTCTTGATCTAATGTGATTTTTTGTAAAATATGTCATGTTAATGGATTCAGTTAAACTTTTATTTGTCAGGCATGAATATAGTCCTGTGAATGCAAATAGTGGCTTTGAAGAGTAACAAATAGGGTGTAGGAAGGTAGAAAGCATTTAGCAACTGGGTGCCTAAATAGCATGGAGGAAGTCACTCCATTTTATCTTCTGTAATTGCTAGTTAGAGAGTTTGTTTAATTTACACACCACAATGCTCTACTGTGGTGTCTTACAAGCAAGGCCCTGAAGAGGTTATAAATAAATGTTTACAGTCCATCGTAAACATGGAATATGTAGGTTTAGTTGCAGACAGTTTGTTGCAGAGAGACAACATTTTAAGTTCATATTTCTTGAAGAACAAAGTAAGGACTCTGAGCTACTTCAGTAGAAGTATGCAAAATTTGAGTGTCCTGCCATGGTGCTTTGCATGAATTGTTGACCAGGAGATTTCTGTATCTTCCATTATTGACTGTAAAAGGTGATTCTAGACAAGAACATTACAAAAATTGCAAAAAATAGCATTAGTATATTTCCAGGGTAATATTGTTACTCTTTTGATATTTTCTTTAAACCTCACCCACCCTCCTGGAATCATGATTTTGGAAAATTTTCAGGTTTTCAGGTTGGTTATTTTCTGGGAAAATATGTTGCTACTTTAGGCCCTGAAGTGTCAGATGATCAATTGAAAATATAACTAAAATGTGTCCTGAAGAGTTTTTTTGGGTTTGTTGGTGCTCATTCAAAAGAGGGACTGAAAAGTGTTCTTGAGGAAGGAGCAGATCCATGAACTTCATAATTTCTGGCATCTGAAACCAAAAGACAATTGTCTTTATTAGGAGGTCAGTGAAGCCATTGCAAGCTTGTCATTTCTAAAAAGAAGCAAACCCTTTCTAAAGGTATGAGCTGAATCAAATGGAAGTGAACTTAGGAAGAGGTTTATTTTGTTGCCATACTAATGACCTACTAGGAAAATAATAACTGTGTCCGTGAATGAGTGTGGGTGTATGTCTATGCGCTAGGGCATGAGAAGCAGAGCAGGGCTGATGTAGCAGGTAGAGGATGCTTCCCGTGTGCCCCCAGAAGTCTGCCCAGGTCTCCAATGGCCAGGGGCTGCTATGGGGATCACATTGCAGTAACCGGGGACTGATTACAACAGTTTGGTGAAAGAACAATTATCCACGTTTTATTACATCACAGACCTAATCAGCAGCTCTGTATCTCTCCCTACATCTACTGTTTTCATTTCACTCTTAAAATGCACACTCTTCTGGGAGAACCAAAACCAGAACTGGAATTTGGAAGACTCACTAGGGAAAGGTCCTGGGAATGTACTTGAATTGTAGGAGCAAGTTGTTTCAACAAAATGGAGATTTTAAATGAGGCTGTTACACAGGCTATGTGACATGTAATTTAGTTTAGCCTCAGTGTACAGTTGTTTAGAAAACAATGATCTACATATATCTTTCTTCTCTATCTGAAATTATTCTTCTTCTGTTTGACTGAGAAATTCACCTGATTTGGAACCTGTATCAATAAATCTATAGTATCGACAGAAACCTATTCAGAAAACCAGAAAACGTGGAGATTTTGCTATAAGTTCTGGAGGAAAGTCAATGTTGCAAAGTGAAGTGTAAAATTATTCCTGTCTCAATGTTATTTTTAAGTCATATATCTCTGCCTTTTATGAACAGCAGGCATATTTTGAAGAATTATGTCTGAGTCATAAATCCCTATTTGCCTGGGACGTGACTAATAGGTGTCTTTAACACAGTAAGATGATATTACTGTCTTAGCTTGCAATTTTTTTAACCTCTGAAGCACATAGATGACGTTAATCTATGACCTGTCAGAGTATTGTTACCTCCCTCTTTTTCTGGTCCATTGGTTCCAGCCAGCAGATACTGTAATTTATATGAGTCCCCAAATGTATTATTTCAGTATTTAGCAAGCAGAATCAGCGTGGCTGCTTTCAGAACCTGCTGGCTGTCATGATCCATGGGAGAAAGGGAGCGAGCAAGTCGAGGGAGGAGGGAGGAGGGATGAGATCGTCATTTGGGCACTCCCTTACGCCGCATCCACTGGGACTGCAACTAGGGAAAGCAAAAGCCTATTTAAATGAATAATGCTGCAAGATCTTTCTGCTTTAGTTACCAGCAGGGGCTTGTCTGTTGTCTGTAAGCAGTTACCGACCCCTCGTGTTTTGAATAGCTATACATCTCAAATGCAATAAAAAACCGTTCATGAGCGGGTTTCTGTCATCCTCATTGTCTTGTGGAAAAGACAGAGAACAATTCTAACAACGCATCTAAACCATTAATATTTAATGTCTTTGAATATCTGTGCTAGTCTAAAGGCTGTCAGGCATTGCTTACGAATGAGTTCTGAATTTTACAGGTGAGCTTATTATTACAATGACACCACCATCCTCTCTGCATACCTTTACTAGCAACCTACTATATTATCACTATAATTAGCTATTTATTTAACTGTTGTAGGTCAGACTGTGAATTCCTGCACAGGACTATGTACAGTTACACTAGTTGCCCCAAAACTTATGCCCTTCAAAAGCCAAAACCTCTTCATATGTGTATATATGCACAAAATGTTATTGTATGTAACGGGAATGATCAGTACTTGGGAGTCTCCTGAAAATCTTTAATTGTTCCTGACAGTGTTACTTGCACAATTAATTTATGTTGGCTGTGAAAGTGCTATCCAGGATTTTCTTTGTGAAATTTTGATGTGGTTATGTCTTTAATTGTTTGCTCTTCAGTATTCCTGGTATGCGATTTGTCCCTTAAATCACATGACATTGTATTTGCTCAGTCGTTGTCATTAGACAGCCTAAATTCTTGGAAGAAAATAACTGCTGAGGAATAATGAATGAGGAATAATATATAATGCATCATTGCTATGGAAATTAATCAAAATTTATGCAGAAATTCACAAGCCCTTCAGCAGTGATCAGCGTTTTTCATAAATAAAATGGTAGCTGTCCAAGTATTTACAAACAAATTACAAGCCCTACCACTATTATGGAGCTAACTGATAAGATATATTTGCTAAAGCATCAACAAATTACAGTTTGTGCTGTTCGATCAGTTCTAATTAATTCTAGGTGTTCCTCAGGGGAGATTAAGTTCAAATGAACTGATTATTAGCAGCAATGAGAACTGGATGGTTAAAACTGTACCCTTTCTTACACCCTTCGGGAATATGAAATCAATTGCTTGGACATGAAATAAGGAAGTGATCTGTGTATTCATATATGACACATAAAAGAGATTTTCTGCTTCTGGTAGAAAAGATAATCAGAGGTTTTGTGTATTTTAAACTTGTTTTTTCAATTTTATTTTTCTTTTTTAGCTAGAAACAGATAGTGCCAGAAAACACTGTAGCACCCTAAAACATAGAAAGTGACTGCATTTTACATTCAACACATTAGCATCTACCTCCAGATGAAGCATGCTGGTGGTTATTTAGTTTAGTACCAGTTAGGAATTTGTATTCTTTACATTGGAGGATGAGTTTGTGAGCTTTGGGCTTTGCTTGAAGAACAAATGGCATCTTGAGGTACCAAAAAGTACACGTTTAAAGACAAACAGCTGAAATGACAGCAGCTGTTGCCCCCAGGCTTATCAAGCTGAGCACTGAAGAGGATGATTTTATCCCTGTGCTATGGAGACTGTCACTTTCTGATGTAAACAACTAACATGTAACATTTCTTCTTAAGCAGTAATAATTGTAGGCAACGTTCCACAAATGAAAGAGAAACTGTGCCACTACATCTGCCAGCCCTTGAAGGCTACAAGTGGTGACACTGGCTGCAAAAGTTAGGCAAATATTTTAAATGCTTTTAAATTTAATTATGCTAAACTGTTTTAATGGAAGAATGTGAAAAATAGTGGCTGTGAGAAAACTGCAAGGAAGAAGTTGACTATTTTTGGTTTGTCTCCAAAGTAACAACTTCCGTGTCACTGTGTTTAATTTTAAATACATGTTTAGACATGTTCAGAGTATGGATTTCCAGCTCCAGAGTTCTGTCTTTCTTGGACACCATTACTTAATAAGTGGTGTTATCAAATGAGCATCACAATTTCTTTGGATATTTGCCTTCGCTATTATAATTTCAGACAACTTTTCTACATCAGTGATGCCTTTTGTAATCTTCTTCTTCTATCTTTTTTGTATCTTTTTGCACAGAATCACACAGGTTATACATTTTCCAGGTTTTCATATGGCACATCATTATTTTATGTCATTTGTAGCCAGGAATAGGATTCGGCTAAGGCAAGAATACAGAATTATTCAGTGCTTGAAATACACCTTCGGTGGAAAGCTGATTTCCTATTTTAAGAGAAATCAAACTCCTGGAGTGACTGCCGACGTTGCTTTATGTTACCAAGTATATTTGTTAAAGACTAAAAATATCTTTAGGATAGATATTATTTGTCAAATATTTATTTTTTTTATTAAAAAGGTTAATTTTCTTTCAGAAACATCTCTAATTTAATCTCTGAAACTACACTGCACTCTATTTACCAAGGAACTATCAGATTGTAGCCTCTGCTCATAACCCAACTGAGTCACAAGCAAACTGGGTTACTAAGTGCTTCGATCAAAAGTTCACTACCAGGCTCCTAGGTTTCTGGAACCCTCCTTCAAGAAGTTTATTATTTTTATTGCATGTGTAATCATAAAGAAAAGCAACAAACAAGCTTGTGGAAATTTAGCTTGCAGACAATTTCCAGATTCTTAGTAGAAATGTGCTTCAAGAATGGTCAAAAGCAGTATCTCGTGAAAGGTTTCTAAAGAACGACTGAAAAATTCAAAGTGTGCTTTTTGAAAATTTAAGATATGAGATCATATTGCTGAGGTAACAGGGGACAAGTATTTAAATTAATATTTTTTTAGTTCAAGTGGGGAGAGAGTAAACAGCTTTGCAGACAACTTGAAACCATTATCTTCTCATTTTAACATATGCTGTATATGCTATTTTCTGAGTGATGAGTAAGAGAGAGAAAAAAGAGGAAAAATCTCCACCTTAGTTAAAAAGTGTTTGTATATATACTACAGAGTAGGTGAATTACCATAATCTTGCCATCAGTAGCTGCCTCTTGTCAATATATATGCTATGTGTTTTTTTGACAAAAGTTTATGTAGGATTAATATGCTATAGAAAGTACAATGTTTTCTGCCTTAAATGTTATTAAAGATCTTTATAAAGTCAAGGTCATATAATGATAATGTAGGAAGCAGAAGAGAAATGCAACTTTGTTGTCAGATTTTTGTTTTGTGTGGCATATAGAATTGTCATTTTGAGACCCATAAATATCATGTCAGGCCAGTAAAGAAGAAAAGGTCTGAATTCCCATAAGGTTATGCTGTAGCCTTTTTACTGATTCAAGTTGATCTTTAAAGTCTGAGCCAAATTAGAGGACTTCTCTTTTTTGTTTTTCAAATTCTTTGAAGCTATGCAAATATACCGAACTATATCCTTTTTTCATATCTTTCTGTCTGGATCTTCCCTAAAATCTGACTGTGGCTTTCACAGTTTTAATTTTTGAGCTGGTTTTGTTATATGGTAAAAACTGAACAGATGAATTTGCATATCACGTCTAGTTGCCTAATCAGCTGAAACTAACTCTGGAGCTCAGGAAGAACAGGAAATCCCATCATTATTTATTGTCACAATAGAAAAAATCAAATGTACCACTTTAGCAAAAGATTCAATTTTGAAACAAATTCCTATGAAGGCTAATAGTCTGATGTAAGGGTACTCTTCTTCTGCAGTAATTTCAGTAGAATACCAATGGACATTTGTTCTATCCAACTTAAGTTAGTACTATTTTATTCATTTATGGTCAGGCCTACTAAATTTACTGTTGTTTTCTGTCCATTGGTTTTCTTTATGTTCAGTCAAATATTGTCAGAATGTGTTTGTCTTGCCAGCAATCTCTAGCCAGCAATGACAGCATAACACATCTAAAATAGTTCTGCCATTTCTAGGATAGAAAAGCTGAGTTCCAGAATACCCCTTTTACACAACAAAAAGAAAGAGCTGCTCAAGAGATACTGTAGTTCCTCTGTCTTAGAAATAAAGGATAGCTGATTGATATATAGTCTGTAGTGAGCTTTTATACACATCTTGGACTAGACATTTAGCAGAATGTAACCTCATTCTGTAGAGAGACATAAGTCTTGTTTCTTTAACTGCCTCTGGCAAGAAGGACATCCGTTGGCGTGTTTTTGAAATATGGTATTCGCCTTTACGGAGATGGTGTTGGTCATCCAAATCTTAGCAGGCTTTTTTCTTAACTGTGCTTCTCTTCAGATTTAGTGAAGCGCATAGTGAACCCTCCAAATCAGCATGATTTCACTGATTAAACACATATTTTACTAGAAGGATTTAGCTAAGAATTACTGTCAACCATTTTATCCAGATTTTTCTTAGTTTCAAACTTCATTAAAACACTAAGAACATCACGACAGTAGAATTTTATCTTAGACATCTAATTTCGTCAAAAACTTTTTTCTCATATCACTATTTAGAAGATGTAGAGAACATGAAAATTACAAGGTAAGGCCTGAAGACAGGAGATTGTGCTTTAGATGCAACAGCAACTTATAATCAGTTTTAAGAAAAGTAGCCCACTAGATGGTTGGCTCATATATGTATATATACAAGGTATGATTTAAGGTAAATTACTTTTAAAAGATCAAATCAGAGTGTGTTCTATTCAGCTCTATGAACTTGACTTAGTTGAGTTATACTTAATGTTTTATAGTTGCAGTGCAATCAAAATCAAAGATTTCTAAATGAAACAGAACTGATAAATATTCCTGTATTTTAAATCATATTACTTTCCCTTTGTTTTCTTTCTCTTTTCTTTGCCCTGGTAGTTAATTTTTGTCCTGAATATAGTGTCCTTGGTATATATTTGGAAAAGTAAAGTACTAAAACATATGAGAAATTCCAAATAAAGTATTATCTTTTTCACCTAAGCAAATTGCCGCATTCCAACCATGCTTCTTAATTGCCTTCTGGTTTCAGTTTTTCAGGTATTACTTACGCAATATTATCATTATCTGTCATGCATAAATTGGTACTTTATACTAGTGTCTGTCTCTGTCATCTGTCCTCTTGTTCCTGTTGCTTAAAGGCTATGTTTTGAAGAAAATTAGAATAAAACAAAAGGGGAGTACAAGGGAACAGATGAACACTGACATAGTCTGTTGGCGCGGAAGGCACGGA
>VWZL01002495.1:0-43695 GCA_013396915.1 Stercorarius parasiticus
TCTAGCAAGTCACCTCCCCTGGTCAGCTCAGTTGTGTCAGGAAGTTATCTTCCATGCACTCATGGAACCTCCTAGTCTGCCTGCTCTCTGCTGTGTTATACTTCCAGCAGATACCCAGCAGGTTGAAGTCCCCAACCAGAACAAGGGCTGGTGATTGCGAGACTTCAGCCAGCCGCTTATTGAATACTTCATCTGTCTCCTCATCCTGGTTGGGTGGTGTATAGCATACTCCCAGCACAAGATCTCCCTTATTTGCCTTCCCCTTCATCCTCACCCATAAACACTCCACTTTATCATCACTGGAATCTAGCTCTATACAATTAAAACATTCCCTAATGTACAGAGCCACACACCCGCCTCTCCTTCCTTGCCTATCCCTTCTGAAGGGAATATCTTGCAGATACAAGAGCGTATCTTGGTATGATTGTAAAAACTTTTCTCAAAGGTACTTGATTAGTATCTTTCTGACTTGTCATGTCAGAAATGCTTCAAAAAAAAAAAGGGGGGAGGCAGGGCAAATTTTATAGCAATGTTTAAGTTCTGAAAACTAAAAAAGTATCAAGGATTTACAGGTTTAAGTCAACAGAATGGTACCTTTTCTTGAAGACCTCGAGAAAGAACAGGAAATATGCAGTAGACAAAAAGTTCATCAGAAATCTTTTCACCACAAGTAGTCATACTACAAAGCAACTGAGGAAAAGGTGTCTAATTTTTCATTGCGGATACAAGATGGAATTAACCTGTCATCCCAGCAGTCTGATACACAACGTAGAACAGTTACTAACAAACCAGTAAAAGCATTTCCTCAGTTGGTAAACGGGAGTTCAGCCTACTGCCTCTTCCTCAAAGGGGTTGCGGGGGGAAGAACCGTCCGCAGTGAGTAGATTTGGGGGTCTTTTTCCCTTCCCATCACTATTTCTACCTTTTTCAGCCCTACTATCACGTATGATAGAAAAAAAAAGAATTCGCAGAAGGGGCTGCAAGTCACCGCCCAGGGGCGCGACACACCGCTGCAACATGAAACCAGATCCACACATCCCCTCCCCGGGCTCGGGGCACATGGGTGGGCGGGCCAACATGGCGCCGCGGCACCTACGCCCTCACAGCGCCCCCGTGCCCGCCTTCTGCGCGGGCTCCGGGAGAGCACACGGGCGCGCGGGGCGGGGCGTGACGCCAGGATGACGCTCGGTCGTTCGCGCTGGCGCCGCGGCGGGGCGAGGTGGGTGCTCTCCCCGCCCCTCCCAAGAGCGGTTTCTTCGAGGGAGTCGGTCTTGGCAGATGCACAAACCACCCAGCTCGGCTAATTCGCAGTACGGAGAGGGGTCGAGCCAGCCGCGGAGTAGAGGCTTGCTCTTTTTTTGTTTCCAGTCGATAACAACTCAGTGACGAATGAAGAGCGCAAAGATCCGGCCGACGACACGAGCGTGTACGCAGCTACCAGGACCCAAACGGGCACCACCCCGGCCCGGGAGGCGCTCGCCGACGCTGTGCCGAGAGCTCTGCGCATGCGTGTGAGGGGGGCCGCGCTGCGGGCGCGTTTCCGCCGGGGCGGAGCGGCCGAGCTGTGGTCCTCGCCGGACTCCGACGACTCTTCGCGCCGCTGGCGCGTACCGGCCGCAGGGGTCATGGGGAAGCTTAACGTGGTGATGCTTCGGTACCTCTCCAGGGAGCACTTCAGGGTCCTGACAGCGGTGAGCCGGGGGGGAGGCCGGCTGGGTGGACAGGAGAAGGGGGGAGGCCTGCGCAGTCCAGCCCTGCGCATGGCATTACGTGGGTTTGGTTAGCTAAGCGGAGTCGGTCAGGATCCGTGTGCGGATGGGTGATCGGGTTGGTTGCGTCGCAGACGGCAGCGAAGAAAGGCTGCGGGGGCGTGGGACCTGCTCCTGTTCTCGCGGCCGCCTCTCGGGTCCGGTGTTGGTGTTCCCCGGTGGGGAGGGCCAGGTCGTGCCGTGCTTGCCTTCAGCCGGCCTCCTCGGAGGGATCCTTGGCAGGGCGGTCGCTGGGGCAGCCCCGGTGGTGGCCGCCCAGTAAGGTGCCCTCTCCAGTTTATCCACGCGTGCCAGTAGCTTCTGGCACCCAGTCTAACGAGGAGCAAGCGAAGGTTTACCTGGGCGTGGTGTGCTGCCGTGGCAAGCTGCATGATAAATGCAGGCCTCACCAGTTGACCTGCCTGACTGTACTGACAGCAGAAGTACTGGTGGGAAGGCAAATTGAGCTGTGGCTGCGTAATTATGAGAAGAGACTCTCATGTTAAAAATGTGAACAGCTTCTTTGTCCACTCTTGAGATGGAAATGTACTCAGCCATTCATCTTTTGGCCAGTACTGTAGAAGTTTCAAGGTGGAATTATACAAAGGGTGTTCAAGGGCAGTGATGCATATGAAAAGGTTTGGTTAAATCATAAAAAAAAGTAATAATGCATCCATGACAACTGATTTTAGTCTCAAGTGGGATGTGGTATTATTTCATTGTTGAACACAGGGGCTAATAAGTCTATTTTTATTTACTCTTTTAGGTGGAAATGGGCATGAAGAACCATGAAATAGTTCCTGCTAGCTTAATTGCTTCCATTGCCAGCCTTAAACATGGTGGCTGTAATAAAATTTTGAGAGAGTTGGTGAAGCACAAACTTCTAGCTTATGAACGAACTAAAAGTGAGTTTGAATTTTGTGTTGGGCTCCCTCTCTCATTCTGTCCTCAATGCCTCATAGTGGTACATGCAGAAATACCACAGCTTGAAACATGTGAGCATCCAGAGCACTTTCTAGCCTTAACTTCTCTTGGACCTGACTTGGAAATATGTGTTTGCGCAGCACCAAATGCTGTAGTTGTCTGCTGAGCTGCTCATGCCTGTAAAGATTGTTACTTGGGGTCACTCTCCTCTTTCAAGTAACAAGTGATACGTCAAGAGGAAATGGCCTCTTGAGGGGCCATCTGAACCTCTCTAAAGAGGAGGTTTAGATCGGATATTAAGAAAAAATTCTTCATCGAAAGTGTTGTCAAACACTGGAACAGACTGCCCAGGAAAGTGGTGGAATTGCCATCCCTGGAGGTACTTAAAAGATGGGTAGACGTGGTGCTTAGGGACATGGTTTAGTGGTGGTTTTGTCAGTGTTAGGTTGATGGTTGGACTCGATGATCTTAAAGGTCCCTTGCAACCTAGACAGTTCTATTAAAAATGAAAGGCAGAAAAGAGATGAATACTTAACTTTTTTTTTGCTCTGTCAGCAAAATAAAATAAAAGAATCATTATTTAATATGATGCATACGGCAGTGCTCCAGCTCTGGAACCCTAAATGTAAGAAGAACATGGACTGGTTAGAGTGAGTCCAGAGGAGAGCCACAAAGATGATCAGAGGGCTGAAGCACCTCTCTGGTGAAGACAGGCTGAGGGAACTGGGGTTGTTCAGCCTGGAGAAGGCTCCATGGAGACCTTATTGCAGCCTTCCAGTACTTAAATGGGGCCTACAGGAACGATGGGGAGGGACTGTTTATCAGGGAGTGCAGTGACAGGATGAGGGGTAATGGTTCTAAACTGAAAGAGGGGAGATTTAGATTAGCTATCAGGAAGAAATTCTTTACTATGAAGGTGGTGAAACACTGAAACGGATTGCCCAGAGAAGTTGTGGCTGCCCCATCCCTGGAAGTGTTCAAGGCCAGGCTGGATGGGGCTTTGAGCAGCCTGGTCTAGTGGGAGGTGTCCCTGCCCAGGGCAGGGGAGTTGGAACTAGATGATCTTTTAAGGTCCCTTCCAACTCTAGCCATTCTGTGAATCAACCCAAATGAGTTAGAGTCTTATAGTAGAGAAACTGGAGTAGACTGCAAAAGCCATGAACATTTCACCCCCTCAGAAACAGCTACTAAAGTAGTTTTTCTTCCCTGTCATGTGATAAGTAGTAGTTGTGCAGGCCCTTCCCCATTTCTTTCAGCCTTCTAGTTGCGTCTGACTTCGTAAACATACTGTAGGAGTCTACAGGAAATTCCTATCCTTTTTGTCCCAGTTCTTCAGGTCATCACAACAATCCGAGATCCCTGTATCTGTATCTTCCAAAATGCTCCTTGGGTTTTCCCAGGCTATTTAAAGTACTGACATTACCTCTATTAGAGAGGGGCTAGCAGCATGTCTGTCTTTTGCCCAGTTGCCAGTTTTCATAAAACTTGCAGGAATTTAAATGTCTTTACCATTCTGTCAGATTGGGCTGATATTAGCCAACAGGTGAAATACTACTTGGGTGTTGTGTACTGTATGCTGAAACAAGAAACAAGACTAAATTGAGACTTACTTTAAATGTAATATATTACATAATGAAAAATGAAATGTTTTATATTTTATTCTTGCCTAGCTGTCCAGGGTTATCGGTTAACTAATGCAGGATATGATTACCTTGCTTTGAAAACTCTGTCTTCCCGACAAGTCATAAATTCTGTTGGAAACCAGATGGGTGTTGGCAAAGAATCAGGTAAGTGTAAAAAAACATTTTCAGTAACTTTTTAAATCAAACACAGCTGTAATGTTGCAAATGTTTTGCTAGAAATTAGGTAAGTTTTCCTCTGGATAGTCATGTCAGTTAATCTGTCATACACCAAGATTTATGGGTCACTTGTTGAAATGCCATGTGAGGCTTCTGGCTGCATTTGAGTATTTTTTTCACAAGAGTGTTATCCTACTTTGACCATTTTGTCTGATTCTTGGTTTGTCACTTAAAACAGTAGTTTGTAGGCAGATGCTGTTTGTCTCACGCTTTGTGAAGAGTTTTGAACTATTTTAGCAGAAAAGATTATTTCATTTTTTTTCATACCACTTAGAAATAAGTAAAGTAAAATAGTCTCAAATCTATTGGAGTACTACCTTGGTTCCTCTTATGTTCGTGTATATTGTAATTTGACACAGCATGTAGCTTGTGTAATTGAACAATGAGGAGGGGATTGTTGGGGACAAATGGTAGCAATGAAACATAGGCTATTTGTTAACACTGTAAATTAAGAAGCTGGTCCCTTGGGTTGTCTGTCCACTCAATAGAAAGAAGAAGGCTTTTCCAGAGCATGATTAAGAAGACCAGCATCTAGATATTTTGCCAGGATAGCTTGTATTTGTTCTTTGCTGTGCAGACAGCGTGAGATGTTAACCCGAATATAGGAACCTTAAGATCTCCTACTCTGAAAGATGTCTCGGATCACATCAGTATTTCTTCTAATGGAGTACCATGATCTCTTTGGCAATAATTTCTTCTTCTTCAAATCTCTGACACACAATACGTAATTTTATCTGTCTTTACTAACTGTAGTAAAACTTGCTATGCCAGAAATAGTAATTGTGAGAAGTGAAATAACAAACTTATCACTGCACTTTTTCATTAGATACTAGCTTGTTAGATACAATTTATTCGATTGATGTCATTATTATGTCTTCTAGATATTTATATTGTTGCAAACGAAGAGGAGCAACAGTTTGCATTGAAATTGCATAGGCTTGGAAGAACTTCCTTTCGCAGTCTGAAAAATAAACGTGATTACCACAAGCACAGGCATAAAATGTCATGGCTGTATTTATCCCGGCTAGCAGCAATGAAGGAGTTTGCTTATATGAAGGTAGGTGGCTATTCGCACAGTATCAACACTGGTGGGGTAGAGTGGAACGTATTTTCAGACTCTCTTTTCATCAGTTTCTATTTGCAATGCTGGTAGGATTTACAGGTTTTTTTTCCCCTAGTGGACTTAAAAGCATATGTTTCAGAGAATTTCAATGCTATGTGTTTTGTATGCTTTCCAATGACAAAATGAAGCTTTGCTGTGGAAGTCGTGCAGAACAGAAGCAGGTATCATGAGAGAATTGCAAATTGACGTTGTTATTCATGGATAGATAATTTATATATCACCAGTTCTGCTGGTTTTCCTTTGAAAGTTATTGCGTAAGCTTGCAAAAACACCTTTAAAAGTAAGGAAATTTACAGTTACTTGTCAGAATATTTTTTTTTAATTCGCTTATTTATTTTTTCAGTTGTTGCTGTGCTGTTGAGGGAAATCTTTCAGTCCAGACAGGCATTCTAATCTGAAAAGACACACTTTGTTCTATACTGTGGAAAAAGATTTAATTTCCAAGCATATATTCCTGCTTTCAGAGTTCCATATTTTTTGACCTGCTTTAAAAAAATTCCAGTTGTTATCTAGTAATTGATAATAAAGTTGATAGTGGAAAAAGAATTATTTGTAAAAAAAACTAGTTTTCCCTTCTTTTGTGCTATTCAACAGTTAAATAGTATTTTATTGTTTCTCTTAAAAAACCTTGATAGGTTCTACCAGTGGTCTCCACACAGAGAGAAAAAAACTATTAACATAATTTAAAACCTCTGTTTTGGTCCAGTTGATCCAACTGGTGAAGCATTATGTGGTCAGGACTTGTGGACATAAAATTGTGGGGGTCAATTTCCCTGAAAAGAATGTTGGGGGAGGATTAATTGTGTGCTGAAAAGTGATAATAGTATAATATTTAAGTAACAAAAGCTGTATTTATGTTGCTTTAGCTTAGATTTCCATCTTGGAAAAATTCACTGTCAACAAGAGAATGAGTAAAAAGAGAATGAACCCATAAAGAAGTTGAGTGGATCGAGTGAATGACTAAATTGACGTTAAAAAGGCAAACTAGAGAGCTTCAAAATATTATGACCTACCTTTGGTTAATCTTAAGTGTGCCGTAATGCTGGTTATTGATATTTAAGAATAAACTAGGTTAACTAGTCAGGCAGAACTTTATTGGAAGCAACTTAGTGTGGAATTTTTTTCTAATGCCTGGCACCCTATTCCCTGTTACCTGCTCTTGATTACTCGGGCTAGCAGACCAGATATGAATCTAGCGTTTTTCCATTCTGTTGTGTTTTTCTTCCAGATGCACAATAATTGAACTGTAGACAATATAGCAGTGCACTTCATGTCTAAACTTAGACATTTTACTTGTTTTTGTAGTGAAAGTTGAAATGGCTGTTATGCTATCTTCCTTCTTAAGCAAGTGATTTGATGTATCCAGTTAGCATTTGAGTAATGTCCACAATAATATTTATTGCTTGGCTTAGACAGCAGTTTGTCAATGTATGTAATGTTTTCATAACTATTTAATTTTAATTTTCCAGTGTGTTGTCTCTTTCAGGCTTTACATGACAGAAAATTTCCTGTTCCAAAACCTGTAGACTACAACAGGCATGCAGTTGTTATGGAACTTATTGATGGCTATCCTTTGTAAGTACTGAAGCTTGAAATTTCTGTGTTATAGAAACCCTAACAACGTTAGATTCAGTAAGGTAATAGGGTTAGGGTTTTTCCTCATCATGTTAGTGAATTCTGACTTCACCATGCTGAGTAATGCACTCTGGCCTACACTCACTAGCAGTCTACTTAGTTACAGTCTTGCTTCTCTTATCTATTTGTTCAGAGGAATTGTTTTGTTCTTAGTCCAAAGACTGGTTAAATAGACTAATATTTAAAGTAAAGGATACATCAAAAGAGCAATGTGTTAGTATTGCTACAGTTGGTAATTCTTAGTTACTAGTTAGTACTAGTTTCTACACAGAAATTGCGTATTCTGTATTTTATTGGATATATACAATATTGAATATAATATCCTTCATGTTCTGAGCTCCAGTTCGTGATTCTTGCTTTGTTAACTCGGGGTAAGATTATGACTCACTGTTTTAGAAGTTCTGGTCTGTTTACGCAGAATACCATGTATAATCTGGTGTTGCTTCTTCAAGGAAGATTACTTTGCTTCAGTTGTTCAACATCTAGAAACACTACATATCATTGAAGTTTGTACATGAAGGGATGGTTTGTTTTGTTTGCAGAGCAGAATGCAAAAAGCCTATATACTCGATATAATGTAGAATAACCTAGAGATTTAAAGTTCTAGAACAAACCAGTCCATGCCCACAAGATGTAAAGTGGGCAATTTAATAACAAAGGAATTACTTCCAAAGCGTAATATTTGAAGACTAACAGGGAGAAGTTCATTACATTATGTCTCCCCACCTTCATTTTTAAATAATTCCATATCCATCATGTACATGGAGCGCTTCAAGTTCCATGTGGACAGCTCCAGTGGAAGTTTACCATACTCTCCCTGTTTTGTGATTCTAACCTGAAGGAGATAAGCAGTGGGTGAGAATTATTTCAAGTATGCCAAGATCAAAGAATCTCCCAATAGTTGAGGTTGGAAGGCACCTCTAGCAGTTACCTGGCCCAAACATGCTGCTCAGGCAGGGCCACCTATAGCCTGTTCCCAGTTTCTCTGTTGTCCATTGCCTGAGTTGAAAAACTAGTGCGGAGTTGGTGACTTAAGGTAAGCAATTGTTATGCTGTCTTTGACAAGTACAGGGCTATCCAAAGTTCCTGCCAAATTGGACTTAGTTCTCCTAGTCTGTCCACTTTATTTCACTTCTCACAGAATCACAGAACAGTTGAAATTGGAAGGGACCTCTGGAGGTCATCTAGTCTAACCTCCCTGCTTGAGCAGGGCCATCCAGAGCTGGTTGTCAAGGACCATGTACAGATGACTTTTGAATATCTCTGAAGAGGGAGACTCCACAACTTCTTTAGGCAATGTGTGCTAGTGCTCAGTCACTCTCAAAGTGGCAAAAGTGCTTCTTATGTTCAGGCACTGTCCTGTGTTTCAGTTTTTGCCCATTGGCTCTTGTCCTGTCACTGGGCATCATGGAAAAAAGCCTGGCTCTGTCCTCTTTGCACCCTCCCTTGAAGTATTTATATACTTTGATGAGATCCCTCTGAGCCGCCTTCTCTTCTCCAAGCTGAACAGTTCCAGCTCTCAGCCTTCTCACATAGGAGAGATGCTACAATCCCTTAATCATCCTTGTGGCCCTTCATTGGGCTCTCCCCAGTATGTCCATGTTTCTCTTGTACTGGGCAGGCCAGAACTGGACACAGTACTCCAGATGTGCGGAGTATGCCCTCACCACATGTGAATAATCTCCTCCCTCAACTGCTGGCAATGCTTTGGCTAATGCAGCCCAGGATATCATTAGCTTCCTTTGCAATGAGGACACATCGGTGGCTCATGCTCAACTTGGTAACCACCAAGACCTCCGGGTCCTTTTCTACCAAGCTGCTTTCCAGGTGGGTGACACCCAGTGTGTACTGGTGTATGAGGTTGTTCCTTCCCAATAAGCAGGACTTTGCACTGCTCATTGAATTTGATAAGGTTCATGCTGGCCCATTTCTTCGGCTTGTTGAGTTCCCTCTGGATGGCAGCACAACTCTCTGGCATATCAGTGACACCGGTGTCGTCTGCAAATTCTGCCCCATTGTCCAGCTCATTAATGAAGATGTTAAACAGGACTGTAACCACTTTTGACTGCTGGGGTACACTGCTAGTCACTGGCCTCCAGTGAGACTTTGTGCACAGCCATTCAGGCAACTGTCAAACCACCTCACTGCCTGGACATCCAGACTGTACAGCAACAGCTTCTCTGTGAGAATCTTACAGGGGACAGTGTCAAAGGTTACTGAAGTCCAGGCAGATAATACCCACTGCTGTCCCTGCATCTAGCAGGCCAGTCAAATCATCACATAAGTTTATCAAGTTCGTCAAGCATGACTTCACCTTGGTGAAGTTGACTACTCTGGATTATTTTTCTGTCCTTAATGTGCCTGACAGTGGTTTCCAGGATTAGCAGGTCCATCACCTTCCCAGGGCTCATGGTGAGGCTGACCAGCCTATAGTTGCCTGGATCCTTCTTCTTGCCCTTCTTGAAGATGGGAGTGACGTTGCCTTTCTCCAGTGTTCATATACTTCTCCCACTTGCTATGATTGGTCAGCAGTTATCAAAAGTAGCTTTGCAATGACATCTGCCATCTTCCTCAGTGCTCGGGGTATATCCCATCAGAGTCAATGGACTTTTGTATGTCCAGTTTGCTGAAGTATTCCCTGAACTGACGCTCTTCCACCAAGGGTACATTTTCCTTGCTACAGCCCTTACCCTTGCTCCCTGGCACCTGAGATTCTGATCTCAGAAGATACCAGTTAACATGACTTTCAAATTCAACGAGCAAGTAGGACATTTTATGATCACAGAATCAGAATGGTTCGGGTTGGAAGGGACCTTAAAGATCATCTAGCTCCAACCTCCCTGCCCTGGGCAGGGACACCTCCCACTAGACCAGGCTGCTCAAAGCCCCATCCAGCCTGGCCTTGAACACTTCCAGGGATGGGGCATTGACAACTTCCCTGGGCAACCTGTTCCAGTGCCTCACCACCCTTACCATAAAGAACTTCTTCCTGATATCCAATCTAAATCTACCCTCTTTCAGTCTGAGGCCGTTACCCCTCGTCCTGTCATAACACTCCCTGAAAAAGAGTCCCTTCCCATCCTTCCTGTAGGCCCCCTTTAGGTACTGAAAGGCTGCTATAAGGTCTCCTCGGAGCCTGCTCTTCTCCAAGCTGAACAACCCCAACTCTCGCAGCCTGTCCTCATAGCACAGGTTCTCCAGCCCTCTGATCATCTTCGTGGCCCTCCGCTGGACCTGTTCCAACAAGTCCATGTTCTTCTTGTGCTGAGGACTCCAGAGCTGGATGCAGTACTCCAGGTGGGGTCTCACCAGAGCAGAGTAGAGGGGCAGAATCACCTCCCTCGACCTGCTGGCCACACTTCTTTTGATGCAGCCCAGGATACAGTTGGATTTCTGGGCTGCAAGTGCGCATTGCCTGCTCATGTTGAGCTTCTCGTCCACCAGCACCCCCAAGTCCTTCTCCTCAGGGCTGCTCTCAAGCCATTCTCTGCCCAACCTGTATTTGTGCCTGGGATTGCCATGACCCAGGTGCAGGACCTTGCACTTAGCCTGGTTGAACTTCCTGAGGTTCGCACAGGCCCACCTGTCAAGCATGTCAAGGTCCCTCTGGATGGCATCCCTTCCCTCCAGTGTGCCAACTGCCACACAGCTTGGTGTCATCGGCAAACGTGCTGAGGGTGCTCTCAGTCCCACTATCCATGTCACCAACAAAGATGTTAAATAGCACTGGTCCCAGTACCGACCCCCGAGGAACGCCACTCATCACCGGTTTCCATGTGGACATTGTGCCATTGACTGCAACCCTTTGAGTGCAGCCATCTAGCCAGTTCCTTATCCACCGAGTGGTCCATCCATCAAATCCATGCTTTTCCAATTTAGAGACCAGGATGTCATGCAGGACAGTGTCAAACATTTTGCATAAGTCCAGGTGGATGACGTCAGTTGCTCTCCCCTTATCTACCAGTGCTGTGGCAACATCATAGAAGGCCACCAAATTTGTCAGGCAGGATTTGCCTTTGATGATCCAGACCTGTGGCTGTGAGAAGTTTTGGTGTGAAAGTGTTTAACAGGAGCCTGTTACAGAGCTGCTAGACTTCCATTGTTCGTTCTTTGTGTTGCACAAACTATCCATTCTCATAATACTGTAGTGCTGCATTCAGACCAAAATATTTCACGATAACTGTAAATGCCAACCACTTCTTGACAGTTTATAGTACAATAAGATAACTACCAGTTTACTTGGTTTGTTTCTAAAGACCAGATGATTTGTATTTTGCCTCTAAAGGTACTTTGCTTTCTTAGGTATACTTTCAGGAACACTTTAAGCTTTTTTCTTTTTTTTTTTGTTTCCTTACTTGGTCTAGAAAATATGTTTTTGTAAAAGAAAATGCCATGGGGCATTTGAATTTGAATACAGGAAGACCTGGTTCCTACTGAGACTATAAGATTACTTAAAACAGGAGAGACATAAAAATTTGCATATCCATTATTTAAATAGTGCATTATGACAATGGTGCCTGATGGGATACAATGAGCGTAAGTTGAGATGAGATTTAGCCTGGATATAAGGAGACATTTTCTGCAATTGAGGACAGTGAGGCAGTGGCACAGGGTGCTTGGGGAAGTTGCAGAGTATCTGTCCATCCCTGTAATTTTTCAAGCCCCAACTAGACAATCTGGTCTGATCTCAGAGTTGACTCTGCTTTGAGGAGGGCATTGCACCTGAGAGCGCTTTTAGCTTGAATTACCCTGGCATTCTGTCAGATGTATTCCATGTACTTTGTCTATATTTTTCAATTACATCTTCCAGGGTTCAGAATATTTCATTTTATTTAACTTTTCAGGTGCCAGGTGCGCCAAGTAGAAGATCCTGCCTCTGTCTACAGTGAATTAATGGATCTGATTGTAAAACTTGCCAATCATGGTTTGATTCATGGTGATTTCAATGAATTTAATCTCATATTGGATAATGATGACCATGTCACTATGATTGATTTCCCTCAGATGGTATCAACATCACATGCAAATGCTGAATGGTAGGTTCAAATTTAATGATGTTTTCAAAGCAAATCTGACAAGTGCTGATGACAGCAAAGAGTCAACCATGACTTGTTTCCATAAGGCTGTTTCTGGTTCTTTTTCTATCATTGTTGTCACGCAGCACAAATAACGTTCCAAGCATAGTTTGATTTATGAGCAAGTAGAAATGTCTGTTTAGAATAAATATGTAATTAATTGCTTCTCAGAGACAATGGTTTTGTTCAGTTAAGAAATGCTTAGAAATGCTTGCTGCAGCAGTTTGTCTCCCTGGTCTTTTGTCTTGAGATCACTAATAGAAATAATTTTAAAATAAAATCAGTAAAAGTCAAGAAACGTAGGTTAAAAGTTTGTCATTGCAGTAGACTTCATTACCTTGATTCTGTGTTTATACAATTCTGGTTTTTTTACAGGTATTTTGACAGAGATGTTAACTGTATTAAGGAGTTCTTTAAGAAACGCTTCAACTACGAGAGTGAGCTCTTCCCAGCATTCAAAGACATCAGGTAGAAACTGCCAGATGAATTTGAGTTCTCCTGTTCATGGTATTTGTGTTGGTTTTGTGAGAAAAATGTGTGCCTGTGAGACATGCTCGTAGGAGAAATAAAAAGAAATAGGCCTAACTATGCAATTTTAAATTATGTTTTTGTCATTCCTATTGTGTTTTCTTCAAAGTTACTGTAAGTGGTTTCTAACAGCGAAAGTGCTCTTTAAAATCTGCTGCTGCCTCCTCCATCTTTCCTCTTGCAGCTAAGAAGAGAGATCAATCCGAAGCTTGAAACAAATAATAAATTGGAATCAGTTTCTTCCTCTTCTCAAAGCCTATTTGACAGTATATTGAAGATTAATTTGGGTTTCGATTTTAAATGTATTTTTGAAATGCTAGTAAATATGGTGACTGCCTCTTCAAACTTTATGATCAAAGTTTTTTTCTAATGTATTTTGTCTGTTTTGAAAAGTAATTTTCCTTATTTTAAGACTGAAGATGCTGCAGTGAAAAGGGTTTTATTTCATTCTAGCACTTTTCCAAAGGGTTACCACACCTGAATCAGTCTCTGTGTGTCAGTGTACCCTTTGTTCTTCTGTTTGTTTTAACATAATTTGAATTTAAAGCCAAATTGTATTCCTGATAAAATACAATAATTTCCTATAAATAAATCTGCAGAAGTTCGCTTCTCTCAGGTCACATTCTATTAATAATTTACCTAAAGTTCAGCAGCATCATGTGGTGTTCTGTGTGTTTCAACAGAATATATCCTCTTTGTTAATAGTATGGGTAATTACAGTCTAGTTTGATTAATATTTATAATCCAAAATGTAGCATATTTGTATCTTGATGATTTAGCATATTAAAAGAAAACTTACTTCTTTTACAGGAGAGAGTGCTCTCTTGATAGAGAGATTGCTGCCAGCGGCTACGCAAAAGAAATGGAGGAAGATGGTGAACTGCTTTACCCACTGGGTTCTGATGAGGATGATAATACAACAGAATCAGAATTTGTGGAAGATGCTGAAAATAAACTCAACTTCTTCACAAAAGATAAAGAAAACAATGAAGACTTCCTGTATGAAATGGGTGATTTCTCTGAAAGCAGAACCTCTGACAACTTTATGTATACCAATGAAGAGTCTGACACAACTGAAAGTAGTGAAAATACACAAAGGCTGAATATGTCAGTGTTGAGTTCAGCCTTAGGAGAAGTTGAAGGGCAAACTATGCTTTGGAAGTTAAGTGAAGATGGAGGGAGTTCTGCAGTTGTTCCTATTAAGGACAAAACCATAACTGAAAATGCTGCTGAAGCTGAAAATCAGACAGGTCAAGAAGGGTGCTGTAGTGATAAAGAGAATGAAGACAAATGCCCTGATCTGGTTGACTTGTCAGCATTAAACGAGAACATCATGCATGACAGGTAAAGATTCATATTTACTGTCTAGCAGCTCCCCCAAATAAATGTAAATCTTTCAAGTAGTTCAGAAAGGACTAGTCTTCAGCTAACCTTGTTTAAATTGAAGACTAAAAATTCAATTTATTGTGAAAACATTGCAGTGAATGTCTTTCCTATTGGTCTTGTGATAGGCAGCCTGTTGATTGGTACTACATATGTAATGTGTGACAGATCAGTTGTCCAGCATGTAGTCATATCTAATGAGAGAATAGGTCTTGGGTTTAATGCATAGACCAACCTATTTTCTGTTGTGGAATTTTTTTCCCTTTTTCTTTATTTTAGTTAATATTGGTGGTGAAAGAGTTCTTGATATTAAAATACTGCTTCTAAAAAACTTTTATGAATAAGATTGTAATTGGAATGCTCTGACTCAAAGCCAAATTATTCTGCTGCTTATTCAGCTGAAGTTAGCAAGAACAGGCTCCTTGGAATGTATGTCAAATATCTATAGTATTGTGTGGTTTTCTAGCTTTTAATTCTTTTCCTGACGTACTTAGAAATTCCTACTTACCTTCAGATAGCCCCTTGTACATGAAATTCTAAATCTGACTTTGCCAGCCCGCCATGTACCTGGATGCATATACAAAGTTCATACTCTCCCTCATCTGCTTTTGCTTTTTACTGAAATGTCTTGTCAAAACATTGTGCAGAATCTGAAATATATTTTTCTAGTGTTATGAAGCTTCTTTTCATGTGCTTGGTATACATGTGGCTATTGTGCAACAAATTCTTCCATTCATAAAATGTCTGTTTTGAACAACTAGTGTTAAAATGTAAATGTTTTGTACTACTTGCATGTTCTGTGTGAGTTTTTAGATTATATCTCAAAAAGTTGACTAGAACATGGTGCTCGTAAAGGCAAAGGATGTTTATCTTGCTAGTGGAATAAAACATTGATTTATGTATTTTAGAAATGAAGAGAGTGTCATTCATATTGCTGAGCACAGAACAAGGACTGAAAGTATCACATCAGTCAGAAGTGTTGGGAGTTGTTCAACCATTCCGGCGGTAAATATTGCTGTTATTACCTAGTTTACTCTTAGAGCATGTTAAATTGCACACAGTTGTTAGTACCTATTTGTAAAAATGTTCTCTAGGATTAATTATCTTTTTAAAAGACTCTTGCCATGTACCTCTCTGGTTTGTATTTCCATGCCCACAGAAAAATAGGACTGATGCTTCTGTAATTGTTTACACAATGATTTCCAGCACTTTCCTTCATGTATTGCTGTTTGCTCTTTCACCAAAGCCCTACATCAGCATTAATGACTCTTCATTTAGCCAGTAACAGGCTGATGTATGTTAATGCACAAACGTGATATCAGTTCACTGGTTTCTGTTGCTAGCTACAATTAGTATTTTTTATTTTAAAAGTTGGTGCTTGATTCAAGATTTAATTTAGCCTTTTTCACCTGTCATCTTAGAGATTTCTTCACACTCTTCTGAAACATATGAACTCACTTCAATAGCGATTTCTTTGGCAACATGGATTTATTTGACTTTCTGCATTATATACATCAGAACATTTTCAGCAGATTTTGATGCGTTCTTCAACCCATGACTATACACTTGTCAATATGGCTACGTCTGTCACATTTTTAAAAGTGCATTTTCATTTTAAAGGGAAGAAAGTCCCATGTTCTTCATTAGTTATAAAGTGTTCTTATACAAAACAGGAAGAAACATCTTTCAGTTGACAGCTGATTCATGAGGTATTTTTCTAGTTTGGGGAACATGTTAATGTAGTTTCAGCTCTTTCACAACACCTACCAAAAGTAAATACGTACTTCTTCAATTGTGTATTTTCAAAGCATTTCTATTGCCTGATTAGAGTATGTATCAATAATATACCTGAAACGTCTAGTGCCAGCAAGAGCAATTTTATCTTTTTTTTTTTCAGTTAGACTTGATTTTCCTCATTTACAGTCTTTTCGGTCTGCTACTTACTGCTTCAGTACTTTTCTAACAAAGGCTTTGCTACTGTCCTGTTACGCAATACGTTGTTCTTTGAAGCAGCCTCGTTTTACACAAGGTGCCTGTGGGTGGCTGTGATATTCATTGAATAGTTGGCTGCCTTACTCTTTCATGTTTGGATTTGTTTTTTTTAAGATAAGTATTTTAAAGATACCAATAACCAGTAAATTCACATGTGTAAATAAATGTTAAGGAAGAGCATGTTCGTATCTTGTCTGAGACTTTTCTTTTTACCAGACCTCATGCAAGGAAAAACCAAACAATTTTAATCTTTATCATCACAGTTCTTATTCTAGGGGATGGCATTATGTATTCTTAAGGAGACAAAGGATTGGGTTAAAACTATGGTGTGAAGTAAACAAGAGCCAGGAATTCCCTAGCTTTTGGTCCATGCAATCATTTTTTTTTCTGTTTTTTTTTTTCCCTTTTCTTTTTAGTTTGCTAATATAAGTATGCAGAATTAAAAAAAAAAAAGGAAGAAAAAAAAGATTAGTGCTACCAAGTTCTATAAAGGAAATTACTTGAAATTGTAAAATTGTACTCTTGTACACCACTTGGTGGTAGCAATGATCGTTATGTAGCTATAGAAACCTTTTTGAGTGTTTAGAGGATATATGTATGTTCCGTCAGCAGACACATAAAATGTGTTAAAAATATGTAAATGGCATATATATACCTAATTTTCTGTTCTAAAAGATAAAAACACTTTAGCAGAAAAGCTTTCAAGAGATTCAGCCATGTAAAAAATTCTATCATACCTTGCATAATGTTTTCACTTACATGCTTTTATGCTGACTAAAATGTTTCTGCCCTTTACTGAATCTTATTTTAACTTTTGAATGTTAGAGCTAAAGAAATGTTATGTATAATGAGCTATTTGTAACATATGAAAATAATTACAAAACCAAAAATGCAGAATAATGGCAGTGCAGTAAGATCCACAGAGCTGCTTAGAGCTTATGCCTGTTATTGCTGCTAGCATTCATCTGCTGTTGTGGCAGAGAAAACATAGTAAAACATTGGCAGATTTTTAAATTAATCACAAAAGAATTCAAATAGGCATATATAAACAATGGCAGTAGTAGCAGTAGATACAGTCTTTACTTGGAGACCAGGTCAAAAAGAGAAAGCATCATGAATTTTGTACCATCAGCTATTCCACATGAAGTAAGGTATCTTTCTGTGCTTGTACAAATCTTTATATGCACTAATGTAATTGAATTAGAGGAAACAATGTGAATGATCAAAAATTTAAATAATAAAATGTAAATCTATTTACTCCAAAGCATTTCTCAGTATTTACTCACATAGAAGTTACGATTATCGAAAGACTAGTGAGTTTTTCCACCACGTGCTGTTGTTGAGCAATAGGATTTGGTGAATTTACATTATGATTACATGTCAAAGATTTCTGGTATCCATCTTGCAAAATTCCTTCTAGCAAGTTTTGTATAAACTAGTTATCTGTACTGGACTGGAGTGGGAGAAGTAGAGAAGCCCTCTTTCAGGGTTCTGCTCATAGAAAACACAGAACGACAGATACTTTATTGGCAAAAGAAAAACATCAGTGCGACAGTTTAAATTAGTTCTAATTGGTTTTTCTTCAGAAATATTTTTAAAGAGAATCTACAATTTTTATTTCCAAAGACCTTATGGTTAAATACTGAGTGCCACCAAGTACCCAAGGAAAGAAGAACACATCACATGCAAGTGTTTTTTATCCACATTTCGACAGTCAGCCTGCATGCATCGTAACTTGGGAAACTGCTGTTTAGGTGGTTCCCTGAATACTGCAGGATTCCTACTGAAATCAGGATTGAGTAATTGGGTTCATTGACTACCTTGTATTTTGTTAAGTTAGTTGTTAGCCACAACAATTCTTAAAGAGCATAACTTGCCAAAGTTAGGCTTTCTCGTTCGTGATTTACTCCCTACCAACTTATTACTTCGTATGCTGCAGTGAAGTGGAGTTGATAGTACAAACAACGAAGCACAACAAGGCAACTGAAATTGGGGTACATGTAAAGGAAATGTAATTAGACCAATATTTTTCCTCTTCTCCAGTTATTTGGCCATCAGCAGATCTTCTCTTGAGGGCAGATTTATTCCTTAAGAGGATTTTTTTATTTTGATGCTTTATTAATTATAATAAAACTAAGACACTCCTGTGGGATTTCCAAGAAGATATAATTCCATTGTCATGAAATAGTTAGATGAAAATAACTCGATTTCTTTTTTTATTCTACAAGATATTCAAGTATGCACTCAGTATCAATGCAGCAGCTTGAGCTGGGATCATTTTTCCAAATGACAAAATCATAGCCACAATTTACCAAATTATGGCTTCATTTTTATTATGGGTAATCATAATGGAGAGCAGAACTCAGAATGAAAACATAGGTTGTAAATAAGAGATGAAATTTCATAAAACTACCACAGTTTTATGGAAGTAACAGTTGCTGTTGCTGTTTCAGTACTTTTGCTGTAGAGGCATGAGACAGTCCTGACCTTTTGAATCTTTACAGGAGAGTGCCTCACAACAGGGGAAAACTGGAGGAGGAACTGTAAATCACTCCTGACTGCCCATCTTTTTTAGCCACACTTGTGAAAGAGAGTTGTTCTTTTCCATTAGAATCATGCTCAGATCTTTGTAATCCAAACTTTAGAAAAAAACAAGATGCTAAAAAAAAATAGACACAAACCAAATAATTACTACCGGATGTGAAATATTCTGTTTGTCCTTTTTTTTTTTTAAAAGGCACTTGTCTAATCTTCAAGCGTAGAATATTGTCAGATTTTAAATTTTTGTAGAAGGCATGTGCTTTGCACTTAAAGGTGCTGGTCCTTTACGGTCCCCATAAGAAACTTAAACTGTATAAGGTATGATTTAAAATGCTATTTATTAGAGCTAAGATGATCAGGAGAGAGTAGCATAGATAATCCCACACCCCTTTAGATGCTGGGAGCCCTGAGGGTTTAGTGTTGAACTGGAATGTTAAGAAACACGCAGTACACCATGCAGACCTTGTAATCTCTTATACAACCTATAATCTCTCTTAACTCACTCGAACTTTTAATGATTTTTCTTACAAGGAAGTAACTCTGTTCATCATTTCTACAGTAAAGCTGAACTGAAGTTCACAGAGAACTTCTTGCTGCACTTTTAGGTAAAGGCAGGGCTTCACAGGAGGCCTAATTGCCAGTATTGGGCAGGAGCTGGCTTAGTTTATCCTACTGCCAACAGATTTGTGCAGCACAACAGAGGCCTGAAGACAGCCCTGTACGTGTGTGTAGCTTAGTGCAACACAGCACAGACATGGGCTTACATTAACTGTTGTGAGATCATTAACTTCTCCATGTTCAGAAGTCTTCCTGCTAGGATCATGCACGTTCATGTTGGTACTGAAAATGCAGTATCATTGTGCCATGTCTTAGTACTACATGATTTTCATAAACTTCTGATACTGAATTGTTTGTTTATTTGTAGGAACTGGTGAAACAGAAGATAAAACGTCAACTGACCAAACAACAAAAGTCTGCTCTGAGGCGACGGCTGCAGAAAGGAGAGGCAAATATTTATACCAAACAACGTCGAGAAAATATGCAGAACATTAAGTTGAGCTTGGATGCAGCTAGTTTCTGGGGATAACTTATTAAAACTCCCATGGAATATGAGAAAACGCATAATGTATACGGTTGAAAGAATTATGCTAATAACTAATAATCCTTTTATATAATGGAGGAAACTCTTCTATACAACCAAATGTTTTTCTGGAAGTTAATATACTTCATTCTGCTTCTTGTAATTTTGATTGGGGGATTTTGTTTTGTCTTTCCGGTTAAAGATGTTGACTGTAATTTAAATTATATGAGTAGTACAGGCTAATACCATTTAACTACAGTAATTTCCAGCAGTATCTTGTTGTAAATCAATTGTACTGTGTTTGTTTAGATTAAGGATCTTCTGTTCACAGAGGATTCCTCTTAAGAGGGAAGGGAAATTTTTTAAACCAATTTTTGCAATTACTTTAAATTTTAAATGTTGCCCTCATGTTATAAACAGGTATTTGGTTTAATTAAATATCACAAATACAAACCTGATAGCATTTAGTACTCTTAAGGTTTCTTTTGTACCTGTACAACGTGAGCAATCCATCTGATGAATATGCATTCTTTGAAGCCAGCAATTCTCATTTATTTTTTCCTTCACTCCAGGATCTCACAAATCTTGCCCAGAAAAAAACATAATAATAACTGTGTCTGCACAGTTACCAATAAATTTAATTCCTTTATGTCTACTAACTCACTTAAAGTGATGAGAATTCTGGAACTTGTCTATTAAAAAATATTAGCATGACTTTTACTATGCTATACCCTTGAGGTCTGAAGACCTGGAAGAAAAACAAGTATCTTGATTTTTATTTATTTTTTATTTTAAGCAAGATATGTCTAGTAATAAAATTGAATGGTGTTTATCTTTAAAAACACATAAAAAACTTAAGGAGAGAAGTCTTTGTGAACACTGAAGTAACTGAAGCAAGAGAACGAGCTGTTTAAATTTTTCTTTGTTCTTTTTTTAACCTTCTATCCACTGTCTCTGTGCTTGAGATGTGAGGTAGAGCCCTTCTTGGGAAGGACAACTTGGTAGAGTTTAAATTATCAATCTATAGTTTGGAAAATCTTAAATCTACTTGCCTGAGTAAGCTTTGACTTTTGGTTTTTTGCTCACATGTCTGATGATATCTGTTCTATATCCTGCGTACCCGATATGCCTGATACCTTATTCAGGTTTTAGCCTGTTGAAGAATTGCACCCTCTATGTCTTGCAGCATGCTCTTGCTTTCAGAGTTTTTAATTTTTGTCTTCTCTTTGGAACAGTATAAAAGCTAGTCTCAGCCAGCAGCTGTATATGGTCTTAAATAAAAACATGGTAGGTCAGTGAAGAGATGCATGCAGTAGATAAGTGTTCTGCATAGCATCACGGCTGCATGTTGACAGAAGTAAGGAAGTCCAATTAAATCTTGCACATAAGTGATTGCAATCAAGGTATGTAGGCCTGTTTCCTGATACAGCTAGAGCTGATTTTAGCTGAAGTAGAAAAGCAAACTAAGTGAATTTAATGGCATTTCCATTTCAAACGTTAAGGGGAAAAAAAAACAACCCTTTTAATGTTCCTAGGCTCTTATCTGTTAAGAGACTGATTCAGTGACAGCTTACGAGACTTGAGTTACTGTTGTTTGGCATGTACTTTTTGGCTTCTAATTCAGGACTTCTCACAGTGAATTAATTCTTTTTGGTGTGCAATCGTAAGTCTATCCTGGTAATTGCTTTCAAAAATACACAAAGACTGTCCGTTTGATTCAGGATCATGAGAAAAGAAAGGATGATGGAAATCTTTACTGTTTCTTTTCAAAATGTTCCTTTAAAACAGCCATTAACTCTTTTGTTTGTTTTAGGTTTTACTGTTTTTCTGTTGGTTTTGTTTGGTTTTTTTTGCTGCTGGTGGAGTTTTTGTATGCTTGTTTTTAAGAAATGGCTTGCTTGAAGGTGCTAGAAGATATGAAAGTCTTAGGAAAAACCTCACATCCTTACCATGAATGGAGACAAGTTAGTCCTCATTTTGGTCCTCAGCGATACCACACAGAGAAGGCAAGAGAGAGTGGGATTCAGGATGCAGGGTATAGAATTACATGGTCTGGTGGGTTGACCTTGGCTGGCTGCCAGGTGACCACCAAGCTGCTCTGTCAGTCCCTCTCCTCAACAGGACAGGGGGAGAAAATACGATGAGAAGCTTGTGGGTTGAGATAAGGACAGGAAGATCACTAGCCAATTACCACCACGGGCAAAGCAGACTCAACTTGGAGAAATTAATATGATTAATTGCAAATTAATAACACGGTAGGCTAGTGAGAAATAAAAACAAAACACCCCTCTTCTTCCCAGGCTTAGCTTCACTCCTGACTCTTATTACCTCATCCCCTCCGAGTGGCACGGGGGAATGGAGAATGGGGGTTGCGGTCAGTCCATAACACTCTGTCTCTGCTGCTCCTTTCTTCTCATACACTTCTCTTGCTCCAGCATGGGGTCCCATGCTCCACAGGCTGCAGGGGATTCTCCACGCTGGTACCTGGACCATCTCTTCCCTTCCTTCTTCACTGACCTTGGTGTCTGTGGGGCTGCATCTCACATTTTCTTGCTCCTCCCTCACAGCTGCTGCAGAGGGATTTTTACCCTTTCTTAACTATGTTATCATGGAGGCACCATCAGCATTGCTGAGGGGCTCAGCTTTAGTCAGCAGCGAGTCCTTCTTGGAGCTGACTGAATCTGGCTCCATCCAACATGGGGACAGCTTCTCGCATCTTCTCACAGAAGCCATTCCTGTAGCGCCCCTTCCCTACTACTAAAACCTCGCCAGGTAAATGCAATACACATGGAAAGTGTCTTGATAGTTCTATATGGAAAATAACCTGCTGAGGAGCTCAGCTTCTCTGCTGGCTGAAGGCCATCAAGGGGTGTCAGGAGTCACCTCTGAACAGACTCTAAGCAGGTTGCACCATGTAAGTCATTGAATCATTTAGGGTTAACCATTTAGGCCGCCTTGGCCACTCAGCTGGCTGTTGACCAACACCCCCAGGTCCTTTTCCGATGGGCAGCTTTCCTGCCACTTGTCCCCAGGCCTACAGTGCTGCATGGGGTTGTTGTGACCCAAGTGCAGGACCTTGCACTTGGCCTTGTTAAATCTCATACAATGGTCCTCGGCCCATCGATCCAGCCTGTCCAGACCCCTCTGTAGAACCATCCCCCCGGCTCAGGCAGATAACATTCCTGGCCAACTTGGTGTCGTCTGCAAACCTACTGAGGGTGCACTCGATCTCATCCACAGCAAAGATAAAGATACTAAAGAGAACAGGCCCCAGTACTGAGCTCTGGGGAATGCAACTTGTTACCAGCTGCCAACTGGATTTAACTCCATTCACCACAACTCTTAGGGCCCAGCCATCCAGCCAGTTTTTTACCCAGCAAACGGTACACTCATCCAAGCCATGACCAGCCAGTTTCTCCAGAGAATGCTATGGAAAATGTTGTCAAAGGCTTTACTAAAGTCCAAGTAAACAACATCCATAGCCTGTCCCTCATCCACTAAGCAGGTCACCTTGTCACAGAAGATCAGGTTAGTCAAGCAGGACCTGCCTTTCGTAAACCCATGCTGTCTGGGCCTGATTCCTGGTTGTCCTGTGTGTGCCATGTGATGGCACGCAGGATGATCTGCTCCATAACATTCCCCAGCAGCGAGGTCAGGCTGACAGGCCTGTAGTTGCCCATATCCTTCTTGTGGCCTTTCTTGTAGATATTGTGCTATAATTGACCACTGGTCCCCTCTGTCTCCTGTCCTGTTTTCGGCTAGTCCCAGTAGCCTTACTACACTTCTGGGATTACTGCAGGCCAGTGAAAGAAAAGAGCAGAAGAATCAGAAAGAGCAACTCCTTTCCCCTTTCCCTACGCAGCCTAAAGAATTAATCAGAAAAATAAGTCTCAAATGTAAGGTAACATCACTGTAGAACTTGAAGTAACCATGAATCAATTCCTACATTTGGTAAAGCACTCCCAAGTTTAATTACCTCAGTTGGAGTATATCACTTGTTTCACACCTGAATTTGTTGACAAACAGTTTTTAACTCTTGTATCTTTTTATGCCCTTACTTCAACATTAAAAATGTGCTGGTATCCAGTAGACATTGTTACATAGCTTGGAAAAAGCTAAGTACTACCACAAAGGTTTTTTTTCATCACCTAACTTGAATTCATGGTTCCTAGATGAATTGCACTGTAGTTAGTTGGTTTGTGAACATTTTTGCCAAGTGATTTCAGTCCATTTTGGAGAAGGAAATAGGCCCCTGACAGCCCCTCAGCACATTGTTTGTGCCCCAGTACTTGCTACGTGATCATATTTTATTAATACTTTGTTTCATTTTATTTTAGTGGAGATTTAGGCCTTATTTGTACTACATCGGATGGTGTATATTACACAGGGAGAACAGACATTGTAGCATGGGGACTGGTATATCCAAATGAAACCATTACTAACATGCTAATACATGATAGCTTATGAACACATAAAAACATGGAATCATGGAAAAATTATTTGATACTGCCTACTTGCGTTTGCAACAATGTTTCATTTTTCCTAAAGCTATCCGGTTGTTAATTTAAAAATATGCAAAAAGAAGAGAAGATATGAAACCTTCCATTAAAAACCTGCTGGTTCCTCTGTCAGTTGCTGACCTTTTTTTCTACAGATTTAAATATCTCTTTGTTAGTCTGAAACCAATTTAACAGCTTCCCTAAGATGCATACATTAAGTTATAAGCTATAACAGGCTACAGCTGCAGAAGGGTGCACTTGGAACTTTTTAACTTTGGTTGAATGTTAAAGTTTTAATGATTATGTGCCACAGATTGATTTAAGACATGCAAGGCAACTTCACTAGCCTCTCACTAAAAAATCTTTAATAAATCTCGTATAACATATTTCTTTCATTTAAAAAGCTTATATTTTTCTCTGCATTCAGACATTAAGTTAAATCTATGAAGGCAGTTAAAAGGGTTTTTAGAAAGAGCTGGGTTAAGTTTGAAAATTACGAAGTAGGTGGATACCTTGTGTGTGTTCTTTATATTCCACTCTCTCAGCAGCAAAATGTCAAGTATATATGACTCCATTCTACATCACTGCATAGCCCTTCTACTCTTCATCAAAACATCTCCTGTCTAGTTGGACATTCTCCTGTTCATGGTCTTGTTTGTTTGCCTTGGTTGAGGTTAGCGCCTAGCCAGAATTCATAGAAGTTTGGGGTCAATTTTTTCTTTTTTTTGTCTAGCATAAAGGTGGTACAAGCTTACTGGTGTAATTCAAAACAGAGAGTTCTGTTTCCCACTCACAATGACTTAAGTTCACCCACAGACTTCCATGAATGGAGGCAAGGCATTTCCCAGTCAAGGTGAGAAATCAAACAGAAAATAATGCTGTGTTATAACATCTACTTCATCATTTAGTTATCTTCCAAATCTGTCTCACATAAAACGGTATTTATGAATACTGAAAAGCGATCAGGGCTCATTTAGGGAAATGCAATAGAACAATCCATGTATTTCTGCTCTGACCTTCCAAGCAGTGTGCTCCAGGAAAAAAAAACAACGATCCTGTGAGACTAGGAGAACTTCAAAATGGATACCTAGGACAGCTTCACTAGGTACAACACAACTCCAGGACAAGATGTTTTTTCTGCTGATTAAAAAGCACGGTAGAGAAATGCACAGACAAAGATAATCTCACCTCATAACCCGACATTACAGTCAAAATCAAATAGACTGTTGTGAAACACTTGATATTCACAGGTGAGAGTACTAAAGAAGAAGGTTATATGAAATTCTTGCCTTTGAGCTTTGTAATGCTTCTACTACTATAAACCTCCAGTTGAGAAAGATTTGCATAGGTACGGAGGGACCACACATAGATTTATGGATAAAATATTGTCTCTTTGAACAGGAGACTTGGCATTGCCTTCAATAAAATCAATACAGTTAACCGATTCAGTGACCCACAGCATACAAAGCAAGTATTTATAAAGCACAGATAATTTAATCCTGAAAAAAGTGGTTCTCAATGCATATGAATAGTATTAAAAAATCAGCCATTTCGTAGGCATCATTCAAAATACAAAAAGCAATTACAAGAATGAGAATGACCTTTCAAAATGAGATATAAGTTGCAGTGTTCTGTTTCACTAAATCTCTCAAGTAAAAGCAGATCTTGCTGTTTCATCTATCTACTGCTACTATTTCTGAAAATTCTCAATGTTAATACATTGCATTGTTAGACTAGTAGAATACAAAATACTGAGACACAGCATATGATCTGCCTGGAATGTTTAAAAATGAAACCAAAGAATGCATGTTCTTACAGGAGAAATTAATATTGGGAGATCTTAATAAAATATTTGTAATTATGATATCATTTCAGAACAGTACCACAGCATTAATTGTACACCTGAACACATATATACATTTTTCATGCCTTCTTAAATTACTACAAATCTACATGATATATAATGAAAATAAATGGTTATCAGGAGTACAGTATTATAAAATTGAAAAGATTTTTACTAGACAACTTCTAGAAACTTTTAACGTGTTTAATGTATGAATAACTTAGGATGAAGTATTTAGGTATATATATATACACACAGAATTTCTACTAGTTTAGCTGAAATTGGTTTAGTTATCTATTTGAAATTGCTATGCTGTTTTAATCTTGTAACAATAAACTTACTGGTTAAAATGATAAAGCAATCTCACAAAAAATTGTTTGACCTAACTGAAAATGAAATTGTGGCCACATGCTACAGTTGACCAGCTACAGCTTTGTCTACATCAGTGTTTTGATGTGCTAACTTTGGCTGGGGTTGAAAAAACTGCAGTGGTAATTTGGAATGTTATCACCACAAACACATCGCCAAGTATTTCCCAGACAGCTACTGCCATCCCCACAGCTAAGCGAAGTTTTATGACTGCTCCTTATCCACTTCTATACAAAACCAGGCACTAAATTATGGAGATATCCAACAGCAGTGTTGGATTGCTGCATAGCTAACTATGTATGTGAACTTAATTTGACAGACAAGAATTCTAATCAGAACAGAAATACTGTTGCTCAGCTGCTGTTTTAGTCCTATTCGTTTCACGTGTAGTAGCTACTTTCTGCTTACTGGTCTCCCTGTAAAATCTTTATCTGTAGAGATTGTGACAATTAAAAGCACATTTCAGGCTTTCAGCAAAAGTCGGGACACCACCTCATTTTTGTTGATGGATGGCAGTAAAAAGAGGTATTTCTCTACCATGCTTAAAAGGTCTATTAGCTTGCAGAAAACTGGAACTTGAGTGGAAATTTTCAGTCAAGTGAGAAGGCAGGCTGTCCAAATGCTGAATTACCTTCATAAGGACTCAGGAAGAAGAATGGAAATAAAAACATAATTTTACATTCTAAACTCTTTTAATTGCGATAAAACTGACAATAAAAGAGAAAGAAAGATCATGTACACACAAACCCTTCCCCCACCCCAATTTAGAGGGCTACCTGTTGCTATTGTTGGTATTAAGCAGTTTAAATACCTGGTGTTTCTTCTGTGAACCATTATAATTTTCTTCTAATAAGAAAAACATGGTGTTTGTGGGCAGTTTCCCCTTCATGAAGGATGGCTAGAGACATTGGGCATGGTGGGATGATCCACGTTACTGTAGTGCAGCATTGTATGGCTATAAACTCTTCAGAAGGGACAGGCCAGGAAGGAGAGCTGCTGCAGTGGCCCTGTGTGCTGGGGAATGTTTTGATTGTCTTGAGCTTACTGATGGTGACAATAGAGTTGAGTACTTATGGGTAAGAATCAGGGGAAGGCCAACAAGGCAGATACCATGGTGGGAACCTGACAAGGTTTAACAAGGCTAAGTGCCAGGTCCTGCACTTGGGTCACAGCAACCCCATACAGCACTACAGGGTTGGGGAAGAGTGGCTGGAAAGCTGCCCATCAGAAAAGGACCTGGGGGTGTTGGTCAACAGCCCCCTGGTAGAAGCCAGTAGTAAGCCCAGGTGACCAGCATCTTGGCTTGTATCAGAAATTGTGACCAGCAGGACTGGGGAAGTGATTGTATCTCTGTATTCAGCACTGGTGAGGCTGCAGTTCAAGTACCGTGTTCTGGTTTTGGCGCCTCACTAGAATGAAGTTACTGAGCTACTGGAGTGTGCTTGGAGAGGGGCAAAAAGCTGGTAAGGGATCTAGACAACAAGTTGTATGAGGAATTGCTGAGGGAACTGCAACTGTTTAGTCTGGAGAAAAGGAGGCTGAGGAGACACCTTATTGCTCTCTACAACTACCTGAAAGGAGGTTGTAGAGAGGTGGAGGTCAGTCTCTTCTCCCAAGTACCAGGCAATAAGACAAGAGGAAATGGCCTCACGTTGCAGCAGGGGAGGTTTAGACTGGGTATTAGGAAAAATTTCTTCACCAAAAGGGTTATCAAGTGTTGGAACAGGCTGCCCAGGGAAGTGGTTGAGGCACCATCCCTGGAGCTCTTTAAAAGACAGGTAGACGTAGTGCTTAGAGATAAGTTTTAGTGATGGTTTTTGTCAAGAGTTAGGTTGATGGTTGGACTAGATGATCTGAAAGATCCCTTCCAACCTAGGCAATTCTAAGATTCTATGATTCTCTGTTATCTGCTGTAGCTAATCATGCACAGCATTAGAAAGCCTGGCAAGAAAGCTTTTAAAAGGGTTTGGAAATGGAAGAACTGTAACCCTAAATTTCTCTTCCCCCCCGCCCAAACATTTTCTAGACAACGTATAGTCTAGATACTCAATATAATGAAAAGCATGTTTTCTGCTTTTGCAAATTGGCACCTGGTGATGCTGAGAGATGGCTGCATCCCTACCATGTGTACCAGTGGCATCAGAAACTCATGTGACAATTCTGTGACAAAGAGCGGGAGGTGAATTCCTCACCTGAAAACAGATATTAATTGGATTATTCTATTAGGTCCCCATAGCATTTTGGCTGAGATGAAGATTTCCACAGAAGTAATGAATTACAAGCCATGTTTGTGCCTAGCTGTCTGTTTCAAAGGGAATTGTTTGAAGGACCTGAATTGATCAGCTGAGGCAATTTTTCAGAACTGAAGCTAAGTGGAGTTGGGCAAATATTTGTTTTTTGTAGTATTCCCTTATTTGTCACTAAAATGACCTCTCCAGTTTACTCGGTGCAGTTATCATTTAAAACTGCAATTGCAATGCTTGATGAACTGTATATGTTGCTTTTTCAAGAACAGCTTTCAGACTGATGGCCAAAATAAGAAAAGAGCTACTTAACCTGTGTAGGATCATTAAGTCCGTCAGACAAGACTGCTGCACAAATTAGTCCAAGCGGGTTCAGGCAGTAACCACACCAGAAAGTGTGCTGTATCTGCTGCTATAATAGTATAGAAAAATTGTCCAATTCAAAACAAAGAAAGGTAGGTTAGTGCACCCAGGGGACGCAGTCCTTCAGAAAATTTTCTCTGTAAAAATAAGGTTGGAAGTTAAAAGCAACTATAAATATGCTGTGGATAAACTATTAAATTCCCATCAAAGACACAGGAAAGCTTATTGATTTCAACAAGCCTTGGGCTGAGCCCAAAGACTATCTACCTTGCTTATGCTTTCTGGGATTCAATACAAGTAGGCTTTTCTACAGCTACAATGGGAGGCTGATTAGATGTTAACCACTTCACTGGTAGCTGAGATAAAATATACATACACATTATGAAGAGTAATTGTGCCACCTTGTGAAACAATACTGTGCTGCAGGCTGATGGTTTCTGGCAGCATTTCATTATAATTCAAACCATCATGCAATATCTTCGGGACCAAGTTATCATTACACCATTTTATTTTGTACTCTTTATTAGAAAAGACTTTGAAAGAAGTTGCTTTTCTACTTAGTTTCTGAATTATTTGCTGAAAATTCCATTACAATTTTGAAAACACTGTCTTTTACCAGCTGATTTCCTGATATATGTAGCTGGAATAAGTTGTGCAAATAGTAGATAGCTTTTGAGAACAGAGGTTTTCCCCCAAAAAATGTATCTTCGGCAAAAATGTCAGCCAATTTATATAAAATGTATTGTCCAGAGAATCTAGAATTTTGAAGGGAAAAACCAACCAACCAATCAATCAAATCCTCTACAGGAACAGGGAACTTTCTAAGGGAAAAGTTAAATAGTATGTTTTATCACTTACAATTCCACTAAAGAACAAAAAAAATTTCAAAGCAATTTAAAAAAAGCATTTTTTGATTTAAAAGATATGATGTTTGTGTGAGTAAAAGTACGTGTATGAAATACCAATCATGAAATCAGTTCAGCAAACTTCTACAAGGAAACAGTTCCTCTATTTTAAAAATACATCATATAAAATAAATACACCATGATTTTTACCATCATTCTTTATGCATAATAGGAACAGGAGTAATGTTTGAAACCTGCATTTTGCTGAAGAGGACCTAACATTTAAAGAAAGAATCATCCTGCATTTCCTTTCCAGACTTTCATTTGATTAATAAGTAACTTGGGGCATATTTTGGCCATTCAGTTAGCCAGTACACTGTGGCCCAAATTCAGCAGAATCTATTCTTTTTAGCATAGAAGCAATACTAATGGAACTAGGACATTAGATTCTACAGATCTCAAAAATGTAGAAGGTTCATTTTGTGCATAAAATTAAAAAGAAGTCACAAAATTGGGCTTTATAAGGGTTATATAATTTGAAAATGCCAGAGGTGCTACAACGTAAAAGTACTGGTTTATATCTAGAAGCAGTGGTTCCAAATCACTCATATGGGTGCTAAGCTTGTTGTGATTATGGAAAGCATGTGTTTGAAATTATGTCCATTTTTACTTTTTTTTTAATAAGAAAGTTCAGAATTTTTGTAAGCCTAAACACATTTAAACATAGCTCAAAATACAGTTCACCAGTTGAATGAATCTTCACACTTAAGAGGGCATGGCCAAAGTGAAGAGAGACATTCTGAAATTCACAGTGACTCATTCACATTTAGCAACTAACATTCTCTGAGCAGTGGCCTCAAGTGTGAGTTCTGGCGAATTCACTTTGCAAAATCCTCCTGTTTACATAGCTACTTGTGTGTTATGCAAAATTTATGATGAAGAAGTTTGCTTATTATGAAACCGACATTTACACTGCTGTTGAACTTCATGTAACCAACTGCAGAGAATATCCAGGACTTAGAACAGTGTGTCAATTTGTCAGTTTGGCTTGTGGCCTTGGGGTGAGAGCGCAGGAAAATTTACAGATTTACAGTCTCATGCCACAAGTTTCAAAGAGGCACCTCCACATGGGCAAGTGTTTAAAATGTCAGGTGATCATAAGACAAACATGAAGAAATTCCTCTGATGATAAAACAAACCTGTGTCTTATTCTCCTTTGGATTACCTTGACTATGGCTGTCTCCAAGAACTGTGGTTATGCAAAACTTGGATTAAAGCAAAAAAGCTTTGGATTCCAAAGGTAGTCTAGTTAGTCTGTTTTCTTTACCGTTGAAAGTGCCCATTAAAATTCCATCCCCCCCCTCAAAATATCAGTAATGCTTTCAGTTGAAATACAAACACAGAATAACATGCATGTGCGTGTTTGTACATGGAAGTGGATTAGTCACAAAAGGAAGCAAAAACATGACAGAAAAATAAAATCTGGGTTTTTAAGTGTCGGTGTGTGGTCAAACTGGCCTTTTATTTCAGTGTAGGGAAGGGCCTGTATGAATGTCATCGTTAATACAACAACATTTATTTACTTTTTCCTCACCGGGTGAAGTGTTAGCAGGCATGCACAAAGACAGTGGACAAAGATCCGTTCTTTATGGGGCGGTGGAAAAACCCAGATCCATTCCTGCTGATCACGGCTGCCGGCTGCCCGCCCGCACACAGCTGGGGTTGCTGTGCTGGCACGTTCCCCCCCAGCAGGATGGCTCACCCCACAGCTGGCCACCGCTGGCTCCTGTCCTGCATGGGAACCCGTCCTTCACGGCTGGAAGATGCGAGGGTCATGACAGTAGGCTCATCCTGATGAATTTTCATTTAATTTCTACCGAGCAAGTCCTTTGTCCTCCATGCCCCATTAAAGCATTTGGCTTTGCTCTGCCCCACTTGCCCTGGTGACAGGCCCTTCAGAGCTCCAGCTAAATAGCATTAAATAGCACTTAAATCACTCTCTGTGCAGTTCTGACCGGGACACTAACTTGGCTCAGAGTAAACCAGCCTGTTTGAACTCCTCTGCTTTGAGGCAGAATGTTGAGGTGTTATTTTAGGCGAAACAGACAGTGTTCGCAGTCCACAAAGAAGGCAATGAGCATACTTTAAATTTAGTGTTTTCCTGTGAGCATCCTGACTTTTCATGTAGGCTAGAAAATTCAAATGGCTCCTAATCTTTCTGGCTTGTGCTAAACAAAATGCATTACCACAGCCTTGTAGCCTTTGGCTGTGGTGATGAATTAATTACAACACTGTACCATTATTAAAAACCCCTTTATATACCATGTGGTATCTTGTGCCTCCAAGCTGCTATGGCATATATGGCAGCCATAGCAGTAGGGGGCTACAAAGATCTGCTGAGTGCACTGTGGACAAAGGCAGGAATGTTCCCCTGGGTCAAGAAAGATAAATTGCAGATTTCCCTTAATTAACACACCAATGACTAGAAATCATTCTTCAAATAATCTGTTCCATCGCTTCCATTATGTAGAGCTCTTTCCAGATGGCTGGGACCAGGGCACTTCAGGAGTGATACGGAGAGGTACCATCTGGCTATCCAAAAGAAAACAGCCTCACAGAGTCCTGCAGAAAGGAATGTGCTGCTTCTCTTGGTTGTAGTGACAAGTCAGACTTCGATGGCTGTCAAAGCTTATCCTCTGTCATTTTCCTTGATCAATCTTTCAAAAAGCGAGGGTGGTGGAGGTGAAGCCAACAACCAACTATCCAAACTGTGTAAGGCTGGAGATGCATCTGAAGGCATAGCTGTGCAGTACAATGGGAAAACATTTGACGGGGGGGACAACCCTTTTCTCCCTATTCCTGGGACACGGACAGCAAGCAACACTTGGTATCATTACCTAAATGTATTTTTATATGAAAGATAGTGTTTCTAGTCTATTATGAGCTATATTTGTCTTTATTTCACCTGTAATAGTAAATAAACAAGCAAGGAGTCAGGATTCCTTTGCCCTTGCTGTGTCTATATCCCTAATCATTATTTCTGGCTTCTTTCATGCAGGTAATCACTACTAGGAATTTCAAGGCTAGAGCTTATGTTTGTCAGCTTGCGACTTTTTTCTCGTAATATTTTGAACAGATTTCAGCTATTTGGCAGCTAGTGCAATCTAAGACTGCATCCAATAAACTATGCCCTGTCATTTGCAGCCTTTAGCTGCTGCCACAGTAAGAAAGGTCATTAAGATGCTAAAACAATTGATACTTAATAAGTATAGATCATAAGCGTTTTTCCTTAAACTAATGTAGCACACATCAAGATCCCTGCCACTACATAGCATTCCCCAAACAACATAAGACTGCACAGATTATTTGCTGGAGAAGAACATTTTCTAGAGGTCAGCCTCCCTGTTCTGATGTAAAGCTACTGACCTTAGCTCATCTCATACTCTGTTTTTTCCCAAAGTGTGATTTCCTGAGCAGAGAGCAGGCAGAGGATTCCATATCTGTCTCCTGCAATGTTAGACAGGAAATCACAGATTCTATTGAAGATTTAAGATTTTCTGTTCTCTCTCGTTTATTTAGCTCCATTCTTTCAATCCTGGGACAGGGGGAAGCGTCATATCATCACCTTCAATACACTCAGTGATTCATCTCTTCTGTTTTCAGAGGTGAAAGCCTCTTCACATTGAAGAGTGCTCAGCGTGATACTTTAAGCCTAAGCACTACCCGCCTGATCCAACCTAAGGAGCCTCCTTTTTAATGAAGCTGACATTAGCATAGGGTGAGTTTGGTGAGATGCTAAGAGAAAGGAACAGGACCACTAAGACTTCAGTGTTTAAAAATTTATCATTCTCACTAGCGAGAATAACCTGAAACAAAACCACCATTTTGTTATTATGTAAAAACATAACAAGAGCTGAGAATGAAAAGCTCTCCTGAGCAGGGCTCACAGGAGGATGTGCTTGGCCCACCTCTGTTTCTTCCCGACAACAACAAAAACTTTAAGGTGCTTTATATAGTCAAATTAGCACTTCTTAAAGGTGACTCAGGTTCAGCCACTCAAAAATCCTGTTAGAGCAGGGGGAATTCAAGATACTACTCTTAGTACCAGTTCTTCTACTCCATTCACATTTTTCAGGTCCTATACAGAGACTGACACTGAAAACTAAGAGTCTGCACTGATGTTGTTATTTTAAAAGCCCTCCATTTTAGTGCTGCTCAGGAGCTCTCATCTGCTCTCTGTCTAAGCTCAAGGGACCTCAGTTTCTCCTTCTAGTTCCACTGGGCACCTCCATAGTACTTCTACACTCTCCTGAACTTGGATTAATTTTTCCAAAGATGCCTGTTGAGGTTTCTATATGGAGGCCCTAACGTCCTGCCAGACCAAGTGATTTTCTGCCATATCAGTATTGCACACGACACACTCTAAGCCCGTGCAATAAAACGTGCCTGTGCTCATTTCTGGCAAGCATTTGCTGGTACATAGACAGCAATGAATTCTTTCCAAAAAAGTTATCTTCCTTGCCTGCCATTTCCCTATCTAGGTCACAAGCACAGTGCCTGTGATAATATATTTTAACAGCAGTCTCCAAAAGGAAAGCGACAAATAAGTTTGCGGTTTTTGAAATTTTTATTCAAGGTGGGCGATGTCATGGTGTCTTAGGAGAAAAAGACTGGTTTTATATTTGCAGGCTTTATTAGTAATAAGTTTTGTTAGCCTGCATGTCATACCAAAAAAAAGTTTAATTCACAATAATAAAGTTAAATTATTTTGTTGATTTTGTTTGGTTGGTTTTTGGTGGTGTCCCCTCCCCCCCCATAAAGCCTGGAAAGATAAAATCAAAGATCAGCCTTCTAAAATTAGAGATTACCATTCCTCTTCCTGGTTCTTCTGTTATTTCTACCTCCAAAAAAGAGCATCAAATTAAGCTTTGAGGGAAAGCTTAAGGATTTATGAAACTTTAAGAAACTATACAATGCAATAGTAATCACACATATGTTCCCTGGTTTGCTACCAGTATTTTTATCAAGAGAATAGCTGTTTGCTAAAGGCTTCACTTTTATTTTAGCATAAATTACCATCTGAGAGTTCTAGCTGTAGATGGAGAGGTTATACTAAGTGGAGAGCAAATTTATGTTATGTCATCAAAAAAGTCCTTTTCTAACATAATAGAGCTTATCGCCTTGTTTGGTGTGTTACTATTTTCTGGAAGAAAAAGGTGGACGTAAATTAGAACCTAACCCTGCAATTATAATGCATAGGAGTTACAGTCAATTACTTTAAAAAAACAACTTGTGTATTCCTCAGTTGTTTTTTTTTTTTCTTTTCTTTTCTTTTGGACCTCCAAAGCCAGAGGCCTTAGAAAGCAGAACCAGGCTGCAAGGCAGAACGGTATGCCGCTTACTTACTTCAAAACACTGTGAATACCTAGGGTTTTGTCATATTCTGCCAGCATAATTAAAGTAGAGCAAAATCCTTGTTTATGAGCATCATGTTGAATTACTCAGAATGCCCTAATTTTCTTTTTCTGGAATGGATAGTAAGTAATTTTGTGCTTTAGCGTTACTGCATGCATGAAGTCACACATGCAAGACCAGTCAAAATTACTCACCTCTTTACAGAGTGTAAGGAAGAAAAAGGAAAAACACGCAAACACCTGCTGCTTTCTTGTCAGAATCAGCACAGTGATAATTAAGGCAGTGTCTCTGTGCCAGGCAGCTCTCAGCTCCTGCTGTGTTCCTACAATTGCTCAGGCGCAGGATCTGCTCATGCAGGAGCTGGGTGAGGATTTAGCAACAGCCAGAGCCACCAATTCCCAAGGAGTCCCAACTCCCTGCTTCTCAAAGCACCCCTGGACAGTTGCTTAACAGCTCCAGGTCACCTGCATACTGCCTCCAAGAGCATCACATTGCAGAGTCTATCTATTTGCATGAGTCTTTACTCATTTATTTTGGGGTCTGTTTACTTAAAGGCATAACAGCCACTTTTTGAGGTCTCTGGCCTCAGTGCAAAGCTGTAGATAGCTTTCAACTGTCTCTTTGCTGTAGCTGCTGGTGCATCTTACCTGCAGCTGGCAAGACACTGGCTGAGGCAGTTCACTGTAGCAAGCCAGTCGCTAGAGAATATTGAGATGCCTATAGGGTGAATACAGGGCACTGAAAGGACATGTCAGAGGGAGCTGCAAAAAATACACTGAATGATTTTGAGGCTTGAGTGTGCTTGCCAAACTTGCCTACTGCCAACGTGCAACATGAACACAACCTGGCTTGCGCTGGAAGTAAGCTGTGGATGTAGCTGGCTCTGTAAACTTGAACTTTGGCAGGTAACCAAATACACTGTTGGCATATTCAGATATAACGAGGCTGGACCAGTAAGGGTGAAGCTAACTTTGTGTCAGAAAAGAAACTTGAGAAGACTCCTGTAATTATACTGTAAAAGAATGAGTTACCTAACAACAACTGTTCTGCTGAAGTTACAAAGAACAACTTCCTGGACATCCCAACATCCTCTCTGAATGCCACATACAAAAGAAAAAAAAAATAAAAAATCCTAAACTACTGAACATTTTTGTGAGAAGGATATTATTATAATTCATTAGGAGGAATCCTCAACACATACCCTAAGTCATTATCAAGTTTTAAAGGCACAGCTAGAAGAATTAACTCCTAACAGAGGGGAAAAATAGACAAGGGGATGCCTGATGGACTTCAGTATTTGTCAATTAAGTTTAATATAACACTGTGGTATTAAGTACAGAATTTAGGTCTTTTTAGTTTGTATAATTTTATAATGGATGCCTTCCTCATGATCTCATTGATCAACAGCTTCCTCAAATGGATTCTGCTGACATGATCAGTAACAGCTTATTCTTCAATACTTCATAAGCATGTGACAGCAGTTTATTTAATAATTACTAAATATGAAACTAATTTTGAACATTAAATTAATCCTGATAATTGATAGAAATACATACCATTTTGATTTTGGTAATCTTAGCCTTTTTCTCCCCCTTATGGTCCATATCACTGTGCTGAATAATGAAGGCAACATGGATTAAGAAAACAACAGCAAAAAGAACTTTTATTTTCAGCAAGCATTCAACCTCCAGTCATAACATGTAAAAACATTTGCAGGTGAGAAAATGAGGGGTCTTGTCAGTTGTTTAAGGGAAAGGATGCCATCTCTCTGGAGGGAGCTGACCCCACTGGAAGTTTCCGTGGGAGCAGGGTGAGATGGCCAACGCTGTCTGCCTGGTTTCCCCCAGGTGCAGCAGCCCCTGGCCACCAGCTGCAGGGCTGCCCCACTCCATGGGCAGCCAGTACCGGCTGCCAAGCTGCCGCAGTGCCCAGCTGCCCTCCTCCTTGTCTGAGCTGCCCGTCCAACAGGTAGGGTGCCTGCACCTCTCTGTGCCCTGGGCAGCCCCAGCTCGCCACTGTGTGGGAAACGCAGCTTCACAGACCTCTGCATAACTCACAGATTCGTTTCCAGCTGCCAATGAGTCACACCGCACCACATCTCAAAAGGCTACTTCCTCACATCTTCTTTCCCAATTGGGCTTACCAGCAGAAAGGGATGTTCAGCAGAGATTCTGAACAAGAAAACCGAAGTCATGTCATGGTCTCCAGCTGTCTGGCACCCTAATTGCTTGATCTCCTACCTTCCTCAAAGAAGGAGCAGTAGCAGTTGTTAGCAATGTGTAACAAGGGAGTAATGCCATCTGTTTCACAAGTACTCTGCTCTGGGTCTTGCCTATCTTAATATACCCTAATTATCATTTAAGAGCTTCCTAAGCAAAACTGTTCTTGACACCAGAGACTTCTGCTTTGGATGCTGGAAAAACCACATCGCCTGTACCTCAGGAGGTACAGGTTTTTTTTCAAGTGTGTACATATACATCCCCCCCAAAGTATCTATGTATCATACATATGTATGTATACATGCACATGTACATATACATACACATACCTACATATATATATACATACTAATGCATGTATGGCCAAACTTCATTGGAAAATGCACTGTAATCTGGGAAGCCCAGACACTTGTTCTGGGTAGCAGTGAAGGTGAAGCTTGCCCCCAAATCCACGAATGGGCAAACTGTTAGGTGATTGAATATGCCATGGGTGACTCCTAAAAGAAAAAAAACCCAACCAAAAAAGAAGCTGAAGATACACTGGACTGAAAATGCCTCCAGTTAGCAGTATACACGACTGAGGCTTCAAGAAATGTTACAGCAAACAAACGGAGAGGTCACTGGTAGCTCCCCAGTGCCAGGAAGGCCAGGCACATTCACAGCTTCTAACTGGCCCATCATCACGATCTAAACGTCTAAGCCGAGGGGAGCAGGGAATAATCCACCCTGACAGAAGAGATCTCACTCAGAATGTAAGAAGGCCTTTTGGTGGTAGAGTTGCCTTGTGGAAACAAGGTCGCTGACTCCTCGCTTGTCACAGCGGTATGGACACAGCACTGGAGAAAGTATCTACCGAGGCATGTACAGTTAAATGTAGTCAGTAAGGCTAAATGTAATGGGCGTCATTTTGTAGATACTACCATCACATACCTTTATTTTTCTGTGTCAAGAAACCCCCAAGGAAGCTGATTTCTCACTTCAAGGTCAGACATACCTTTAGCTCCTTAGCAAACTCTTCTCTCCCTTGGGAGTTTGTTATGCATTGCAACATCCATTTCCACACAACATTACTGCTATAAACCCTAGGTTTTACTCATTTGTTGGCTGCTGCCTGGGCACTTGATGACTTCCCAGTTTAATGCACTGGCATCCAGGCTGCAAACAGCATGGTAACTCCATTTGTTAGGAGAGCCCATTCTTCTCTGGCTTTGGGCTTCGCATAATCTCATACTTTGGCCCTAATTACTTCTAATGTTTTATATTTTTACCCATATTCCATCAGCTCATTCAATTCTAAATGCCTTGTTCAGGATTTATTTCTGTTCTAAGTATAGACCACTTTCTGTGTCACATTTCAACCAGGGACAAAGCCTGGTTTCATGTCATGGCTGTCTTTATCCTCAGCTTAATCTTAACACATTAGGAGGCTTCCCCTTTCCTTTCTTGTTATTTTATTTTTAAACGGTCCAACTAAAAAGCTCTCCCACATTATACTGTACTGTAAACTGTACAGTAACAGTGTAACTTAATATTGCAGGCATCTCAGAAGTTTTTATGGGGTGCAATGAAGATACAATAACTTGTCAGACCTTCAGAGCAATACAGACCATTTCAGGGCAAAATAAAGCTTTCTGATTCCTCATTTGAAATTTTCCCCACATACCCGACACAAATGGTTCTAAAATTCAGTGAAGTTAATCTTAAGAAACAGTCTTAAAAAAAAGTAATTAAAAAAAGATACAGCACTTTTGTCACCTGACTACGTCGATTACCTACATGCCAATTTACTAATACTTGGTTCAGCTCACTTCTCATTGAGATGAGGCAGCATTTATGATATTCCTCATTAAAAACTAAAAGAACTGATGCCCTGTCCTTATTTTACCCTAAAAGCTACTTTTATGAGGCATACAGTCTTTCCCTTAGCAATTCTCCACTAACAGTGCTAGGCACACGCAAGACATCGTTCACTTACAGCTTTTTCTGCAACAAAACCATCCTTTGTCATCTTCACTAGGGATCATCTTTATCACTTCCCTTTCTGAGGAAGCACCAAGTGATTTAGAAGAGAGAGACTCAAACAGCTGAACACAAAATACTGCTTCAGTGTGTACATTTATGTGTGTTTTCAGTATTCGGTTGTGCCTAGAGAGAAGCTTTAAAAGTTGAACATTTACTTCATATACCACACCCCCACAGGTGTTAAAAAAGAGAAATTCACCAAACTTGAAGCAAATAAGCCTGATACCCAGTAGGTTTGTTGTGTGTGTGGTACAACGACCGCGTGCTGTCATAAAACTCTCTGCGTTCTGCCTTACCTCCACACCACTTACCTCCAACAAGACTAACCTCACCACACGCAACGAGAATCCCAACAGATGAACTCGCTTACAGCTACAAGAGTCTCAATTTACTGCAGCAGCTGCAGCAAATTGGTTTCTGAGCTGAAAGTGGCCTTTTGGAGAATTTCCAAGAAGAGCAAAATCAGCACAGAGGAAACCCTAGAGGGAAACAAGCCCTCTTGGGAAGTCTGGTTCATATGCTGGGTTGTCTGTGAACCTAAACATGTAGGTAGAAAAAATAACGCACACCAACTCAGGATTTTGCATGTTGTCCTGAAAATACAGCATGTCGTACTGCTATGAATTAACTTTTCCCCTCTCTCAATGTAGCGCAAGAACTGTCTGCCAGCTTGTTTCAGCAATGCACTGAAAATATAACTCAGGAATTCTGTTGCTGAGTTGCCTAAACAGAACAAAATATATCAGAGCATATATTTTCCACAACCAGGTGACTTATATTGGGTCTGGTGTGGAAAGAAAACCCTTAACAATGTGTCATTCATAACTGAATATTCTGACTCTCGGATTCAGTGTGTCGTGGTCAGCATTAGGGCAATGTCAGGACCATTGAAAAGCGTGTCCAGCTGCAGAGACTCACAAAGTCAGCCTCCGTGATGAGAAAACCCTGACAAGTCCTCCTGTCAGGAAGAGGGCTGCCTGTCAGGATGCACCACCACTGCTGACCAGACTTGCTGCTTGCAGGCTGCTCCCAAAGCACTTTACCTAAACCACATGTATACTCACACTCCACCTCAGCTCAAACTTGAACTACATCTGTTCTCCAGCAAAAACCTACCCGGATTGTGTTTGTGTTTGGGATGTACCCATCTAGGGGCAGTCCTGTGATGATTGTCTGTGTATAGCTGCAACAATCACCCGTTGCTGTTTACAGTTGCACATGTCCACAGAAGCTGAGCAACCTGCAAATGTAAGCAGCTGGACAATTCCAAGATGTAGCTTAGCAAGCTTATGGTTTGAGCCTAGCTCAATGGCACAGGTCATGTAGCTGTCAGAAACACAAATCCCAGCCCTAGGGAACATAAATGAAGGATTGCAAATAATTGGAATTGGAAAAGGAGAGGAGAGAAAAGAGAAAAAGGGAAGGGAAGGGAGAGAGGGAGGAGAGGGAAGGGGAAGGGGAAGAGGAAAGAGAAGAGGAAGGGGAAGCTGCCCCACCACCCCAACCCTGAATCTTCCAAGTTAAATCTTTTGCAGGTTTAGATTCATAGACTTGCAGACAAGACTTGCAGACAAGTATTTAATGAAGAGATTTATTTTTCTCTAAGCTGTTGTTCTGTTGTTCTCCTTCCAGTCAACAGACTAGAAAGAGGCATAAGCCTGTCAAGCTTGACTTATGATTCTGGGTTTGAAGTGCTGCAAGGCTGCTGAGAAATGAGTTGAACCATGGCACATGTCATGTTCTTACCCATGAATCCAGGTACCACGAGCCTGCATGTAGCAGTGGCTTGACTCTGAACCTATGTCTTGAGAGATAAGAGCTGGAACTGGGAAAGCCTTTCAATATAAAGAGGAGCTCATAGACACAACAGTCTCTCCTGTATTTATTAGTGCATTCCTACACAATGGAAATAATCAGGTTATGGCTGTACAGGTAAGGTCACAGCAGAACTGTGAATCCATAGAAGTGCTCTGGATTTGTGTCCTTCTTTGTCCATGAGGTACAGCTTTCTAGGAAATCCTAAAAAAAATGATAATAATGTAGTGCGAAAAGCTCTTTTTATAAAGGAAACTGTATAGGAGGAAAGCGCTGTTGTTAACCAAGAAGTGTAATCCACCTAAAATACTGGGTGCTAAAAACTTTTAAAATTTATCTTGTTCAATAAAAAGAGATGGTACACCTTATGTTGCACCTGTTACTTGTTATGGTGGGTAACTGCTGCTCCAGCTTTTTAAATCTAGAAGCATCTTCTAACCAATAAAATCACATGAGAAAATAGTTGACAGGAACATCATATTTGTTGTGCTGGAAGGCTGTCTGATAGTTAGTTCATCTGCCTAGTATCCCTGTAAATTTGTATTTCAGAGAATTATTCCATGTACAAGAGCGTAACCACCCAGAGCCAGGTTCTTAGAGCGGATTCTGTAGTCTGATCTGCTTCAAAGCATCTCTGAACTAACTTAGTGGGACACTCTTCTTGGGAGGGCAATTTTTAGGGAGCTTCCTGAGTGATAGATAGCAGAGATATTAAGCATCCACACAGGTTCTCCTGTTGTGGTTCTTTATTGTTCAAATAAATACTAATTCAGTACTCACACATCAGAACATCATAACTGAAGGAGTAACTCCTGCCCTGGCCAGAGACATTTATAATATATAACAACTCACAACTCACATTGCATCTTCCTTTTTCAAATCCTGATGTGACCAAAGTAACTTTACTCATGACAAACTCAGAAATGTCTCTTTCCCTCTCCTTTTCCTCTGTTAGACCTTTTCTTGGTCAATGACTGCATTGGCAGAAGAAAAAAATTCAAGCTGGAAAGTGTGAAAACATGTACCCTGCTAAAGCAACAAGCCCTGCCAAGATCCTTTCCAAGGGGCAGCTCTGTATTTTACTACCCTGCAGTAGAGCAGTAGCTGTAATTTCCCCTAATAGTGGCTGTTGGAGTTCCAGAGTCAAGCAGGAGCCCATGTTCAGCAGCTTCACAGGCTAAAAGCAAATAACACGAGAACTCAGTTGTGTATTTATGAACACTTTTGGGAAGGTAAGGGAAGGGAAGGACATAGCAAAGGAAGAGGAAGAGGAAGGTTGGGAATTTCCTCATCAGAATTTTCCAAGATGCTCTAGTGATTTGGGAGAGCAGTTGCACTAAAAGCCAATAAAACATAAAGTTCAATCTCTTAGCGAGTTTTGAAAGCAAATCTTTATTTGTTGGAAGGAAGGAAGTTATTTTTTCTGAAATCACTTGTGAAATACAGCGACTACCAGCACTATTATAAGTTGGCAGAATCTGTGTGAATGAGTGCTCTTCTTTGCATCCAGGTTGCAGCTATAGTGTTTATAAAAGCAAATTCCTGCCACCTGTCACTGCAAATGCCGGTTTTCCCAGTCAAAGGTAGTATTGTACCACAGTTGTATCCTTGTTCTACGTCTTGAGTGGATGCTGGTAAGTATCAATGTATCAACTTGGTGTTCTATGTTAGCTTTTACTGAGTATTAAGCAGGAGACTTTACTGCCATTTGAGCTGGTTACCATTGGAATAAAAAATTTAAACCCAAGCCAAGGTTTGTTTGTCTTCTGATCCAAATTTGGCTACTTTCTTAGCTTTAGGCACGTGCCTAAGTCCTATTGAAGTCAAAGTGTATGCGTAAGCGTTCTTTCAGGCCGGGAAGAGACCAATGAACATAGATCTCAAAGATCTGCGGGAAAAATGCTGTTATGTCCCGTTTTAATGTCATTACCAAGTACAGTTGCTTTATTCGTTTTAAAAGCACTTTTGGATCACACAAAACATTCTGTCGTCCCGACTCCAGCACTGAGCCTGGTTGATAAATGTTACGTGACGACTTCTCTTCTTCGGTCCCTGTCACCAATGAATTACCAAAAAAATAAATGCACACAGCTGCCCGAGCTGCGGCCGGTGCGGGAAGGCAGGCGCGGGACGGCGCGGGAAAGCGCGAGAAGGCGCGGGACTCCGCGGTGTC
>VWZL01002495.1:43717-70712 GCA_013396915.1 Stercorarius parasiticus
GCCCCCCCGCCGCCCGCCGCGCTCGGCCACGAGGTGTCAGCAGAGGAACCCGCATCGCAACGGCGCGAGCGGAAAAAAAAAAAAATCACGTTAAAAAAAAAAAAAAATAAAAAGAAAAGAAAGGCAAATTGCTCCAAACCGAACGGGCACCTCCGTGCCTGAAGCGTTTTTCCTGAGTCTCCGCTAGATGACAGCAGCGAAACCCGAGCGAAACAGCCGGTAATGGGCTTGTGGAGAAAACTATTTTATCCCTGCTGCTAAACCCTCAGAGAGCAATGCAGTTAAGAAACTCGCATTATTGGCTGTTTTCCTGGAAATTACAGAGCCCTTTGCTTTCAGGCTTCCCGCCTGCAGGCCTCAGTAATTTACAAAAATATGTCTCTGCATTGTATGCAACGCACTTAAAGCAAATGTGCTGGGGCTGGAAAAAAACAGTTAAGTATTGTTGCTTTAATGTGAATAATTACTTCATAATGTCAGCTATTAGTCTTGTAAAATGCTCCCAAGTTCTTGATTTCATAAGCTGAACAGACCTGATCTTTCAGACAAGAACACCCGTCCACACCGAAACTGCAGCAAGCCAGGAGACTGAGCTCCCCAGTATATTTACAGCAATGTTCAGTTCTGTAATAGGGGTACTAATTTTATGCCAATGCATTAAAATGCTGCTACACTTTTGCTGTTGGCTGCTCACCAGATTAAAGCAGTAAACTGTTTTAGCTTGGGTCTTCGAACCAGTTAGAGTACAAGCCAGATCAGGGTCCGAGTATTTATGGCACAAACAAGGTTCAAACATGGACCGGGTGAGGAAGGAAGGAATTAAACACACTTATCTTACCTTCACACTGTACCTGAAGATGAATCCATCCCAACCTGAATTAAAGCACTGCAAAGCTGCTCTAAGTACAGCACGGCCTAGAATTCAGAGGGGGCAATACACACCCTCTACCTTGGTTCTATTCCTGACCTATTTCCAAGCAATTTTTGTGTGAAAAGAGGTAGATATGATATAACCCCAACCTTCCAGCTTTTGTGCATCTGTGAGATTCTCTTGTGTGACTATGGGAGATCCCCATCTCAATAGTATTCATAGGCCCTTGCCCTAATATAGAAATACAAAGGGTTTGCATCACTCAGAGTATTTTTCAGAAACAAAAGGAATAATTTAAGTTCTTCTCTGTCTGTTCACTTACTTTTTATTTTGCCATCTTATCTCATGTTTTCATTCTCCTGAATTATTCTGAGGTGTATGAACTTAATTGTCTGAAAGCTCTTAACAGTTAATTTTGCTCCTTTCATTTACAGAGACTCTTTTTCACAGAATCGCTGTATAACATTAATCTCTTTAAGGTGTATTCTAATTCCAGTTTATACTCTAGTACTGTTTTTCCTCCATTTTTTGACGTGTCAGATTAAAAAAATATTGGCCTTCCATCTTTTGGGGTGACAGAGATGCTACATGTTCAAAGAACATGACACAGGGATGAAGAAACCCTGTCTCAGGGAATTCTTTTGATAGGAGCTCAGTGGCCTGGTTTTTGTTTTTCTTCTCTGGAAAAGTATAAGAAAACATTTATGCATTTAGGCTAGCCTTTTACTAAGTGCTGCATCATTGCAGTAATGCATTCAGTCACCAAGTAATGCATAAATTTTTGTTTTATAATTCTTTGGGATATCTTGAATGCCACTTTATCACCATTTTCTATATTCCAATAACAGTTAATCACAAAAGAATTAACAGGATGGCAGGTGTTTATTAGAATGAATAGTCAGCTGTCTGTCTGTACATACTACATGTACCATATCACACATGTTCACCCAAATCACTAGTCCAAAGAAGAAGGCACTAAGAAATTACCATATCTGTAGTTTTCTTTTTTAATTATACCCATAAGGAGACATTCTGCTGTTGTTAGAGTATTTGTCTCTTTTCAGGATCAATTCCTTATGCTGCACAGGAACATTGTAAAACAGTGATGTCAAACAAAATGTATTTGTGACAAAAAATTGGAATTCAAATAAAACAAGGGAGGGGAATAGCTTAATAAAAACATTTATTGAAAAAATTCCCATCAACATCATTTGGCTGTACTAAGTAAGTAAAACGCTGAGTGTGACTATGGTAATCAGGATGCAAACAGCTAGTACCATGAGCAGGGTGATTCGGCAGCATTTGGAATGCTTTTTTTCTCTCTCTTTCTTTTTTAACAAGGTATCATACCCAGGAGTATAAATATCCCCCATCCAGAACCGTAGATCATTAGGATTTTCCTAAAAGAAAGATCAGAAAATGAACTCAGTTCCTCTCTCTTGCACATAAAGTCATTAGAACATAGCCAGGAGTATTTTGGCTATCATCAGATAGTGATTAATGAATTTAAGGCATCACAACACAAATGCAAGAGACTTTCACTTGAACATAGGTTGTGCTACTTGCCAGATGCTGCAAATGTTCCACTGGGGAAAATTAAAACCACACTTTTCAGCCAGGAACCAAAAGTAGGACACCAGCCATTGAAATGTGATTAAAAAACCCAAAAGAAACCATGTTGTCTTCTCAAGAAGAGATGTTGCTTTATAAACACAGATCTGAGTCCCTTTCCAAAAAAGGGAACAGCAGAAAAAACCTCATGAAAGTAACCCTAAAAGTGATTTGTGCCAACTCACAGGCAGGCAGGATCCTGCATAGTGTGGATGAGGCTGAGAAAATGAGTATTATTTGATAACAGAATGATGTTATGAACAGTTATTAAAGTGGGCATAAAGTATTTAAGTGCCTTGTTTACAGTTCTTTTCTATATAAATGGGGAAGCTGGGTTGCAGGGTATTGCGGTTTAAGGCTTTCTCTAGTCACAGAGGTGGTGTTCTGCAGAACTGAAATTCCTGGAGTCTAACCAGATACGTAGACTTCTTTTCCGGATCAGACTTATGTTAGTCTCATGTCTGTACCGGAAAATACATTCATATTTACTTCTGGAACCTCACCAAAAGAACCAAGCGGGCTGCAGAGTGGTTCATGGATATGCACAGAGCTCATAGCAATTCACTTCGCACACACTCTGTGCAACGCCGCATTACCTTTATGTGGCTGGCCAAGTTAGAGTGCAGTGAGTGCCTGTCATACTCTTGCACGGTCCAGGAAGGGGTCTTTTTCTTCTCCTCCCAGTCGTCATCCATCTGCATATCACTATATAAGGGGTTGCTTTTGATTGTGGATTTCAGAGTGATGGGTGTAATATGTTTTCCAAGGGCTTTGTCTATCTTTTCTTGACTGACCTCGTTCGAGTCTAAGCCCGGCAGCTCAGTGACATTTCTCTTTTCTCTCTGTAAGGCACAAGTTAGATCAGAAGTTGACTTTCATCGCTGTTTACCTACGACACAGGCCCCTTTCCGGAGTTATCATTTGTAATGCAATAGAGTAATTTTTAAAATTACGCATGCAACAATTGTTCTGGCAAACACCTATGGTGCAGTAAGGGAGCCTGTCTGCTCACTCTGGGCAGATTTCTTCCTTCTGGGGAAAGCACATGGGTGCAATCTGACCATTAAAACTCTTCTGCAAATGTGAACTGGCATTATAATGCCTGCTGAAAGAAAGCCTCTGCTTTAGGAAAACAGTGCTATGGAGCACTGCGGTAGAAGATGCAGTTCTGATGAAAGCCATGGGCGTATGATGCAGAAGCAGAGCTGTAAGAGCAAAGCATAATGAAGCACAGGGGTAACGCTGTGTAAGAGACTGCCTTGACTGGAGCCGCACCTCTGACAGCAGGGGTGTGATTCGCAGTTCCGTTCATGGGGTTGAATGCTAGACCTATGTCAGGATGTCAAAGAGGCCCTTCATTCAATTGAGGGAGAGTCCTTAATTCAGGCACTGTCAGAACTCAAAGGTAATTAAATATCTGAGCAGTCTCCCAGCAACAACAATCGTTAAATCAGACCATTTAGAACAGGGGTGTGGCAAGGGAGGAGGACTAACAACCCTGGTGGGATCACATTTTTGGAGAACTCACAAGCTACTGCTTAACACAGCACTAAGAGCCTCTTCAGGAGCTGATAAGATGCTGGTAAGTTACTGTATTTTTCAATCTGTAATTGCATGCAGGAATGCAACCAGGCTCTCCAATCCAAGCTATTCAACATTTTGGTTCACCACAACCTTCTGTCACTGAGACTTTGAATTAATCTGTCACCAGTCTCTGGTTCCAGCGGTGTGTCAACTTCCCAAGATACCTGCTTCTGGCAGACACCTTGCCTTAATGCTGCCACCTCTCCCGTGTCTCAGCACTGCTTCTACAGAACCATCCCAATGCAAAGTAAGAAACTTCTTCCATGAAAGGACATTTTTCCCATGATACTTCACCTATATTGAGATTTTCAGCCATTAAGGTGCCATGATCTGGATGGACTTCAGCAGCATGTCCTGCTTCTCCTTCCACCTTTCTGGTGGGATCCCAGGGGATCCCACCTCCTGCTGCATACTGGCTCTGGAGCTGCTTGTATCCCACATCAGCCAGTGTAGGTCCCTAAGCTGATGGCAAACACTTGGCTTCTTATGCTTGAGTAATTTTCTGCCCTCTTCGTGGGCTGGTGAATCCACTTCCAGTGGCAGCCAGCTGCTACATGTCATCACCTACTTTATGCCTCAGTGCCTGTGCAGACACACAGACACGTGTGAGTTGGTCTGGGGCACGCAGGTGTAGAAGGAAGAAGGAGGACTGGTTTCCTTCAGAGAGGAAAGAGGGAGAAGTGAAAACAACAGCCTTTGTCTAAGAAACCCTCGGAGGAAGCATCATGCTGGCATTCTTATCACTAAATCGTGCACAAGTGACTAAGCATGTTTCCCATCAATAATTACCATCAGTAGGTGAGTGGATCCTCAGTGCCCTACCAGCCCCTCTCTCTATTAGTTCATAATTTTCATATGTCATTCCTTAGCCTTGACATATCCCCTGATAATATTACTCTTTGCACTGCAGTTGCAGCTGTCACTGAAGCCCTCTGGATTGTACTGGCCAGATTTCAGCTGAGCTGGTGTTTTTAACTGTCATTTCTTTCTGACTGCATTTTATTTTATTTTATTTATTTTATTTCTTATTTAAAATTTGTCAATGACCTTAATGATGCTTCCCTCAGGCTTGCTAGATAGTTGAACTTGGAGAACATTTTGTTGAAGAACGCGAACTGTCTCACCAGGGGTTGCTCAGTCTCCCTAGGCTAAAATGTTGTGAAAAGAATGTGACTTGACAGTAATTTCTAAAGCTGTTTTAAATAAAATGCTCCAAAACTTGGAATAGATGGCATGATGCAAAATTCGTTCATAAAGAGAGTGCTTTATGGCAAAACTTTTTGCCCCTTCCACCCGGAGTACCTTCCTTTTCACAGGCATGAGAACAGGAGACTGTCGTAGCCTGGAGCAGAGGTAGAGAGGGAATAGGATGGGAGGTGCAACAGAACTTGGTGGGAATTGGAGGTAGGATGTGGTTTACAGAAGTTTTGGAGAGCAGATATTGAAGTGCAAAGCTAATCGAGAGAATACACTTGAGCACTTGAGTGCAGGCAAATTCCTGGCTGTGAAAGTTCTGCAGCAGATATATCATAGAGACTAGTTAGGGAAGAGGGAGGACAGGACACTGATGCATAGACACATCAAAAAAAAGGTTTAGGTCCAAGAAATGATACAGAGAAATCCAAAGAAGTTGCATGAAACATAACCATTTATAGAAGCAGAGAAACAGAAGGAGGTTAGATGATAAAAATATGCCTGCCAGTAATAATTCTAGCAAAACCTACGTATTTTTCCTTTAAAATTCAAAACACCTCCCAACAGTTTTCACAGACTTCCATGTTTTGATTCTGCTTCATAAAACAAATGTTCAAAGAAAGACGAAAGTTTTGTAAACTTAGGTATCCACATACATTACAGAATTTATACGATACACACTGTGTCTGAGAAGCCAGTGTGAATGAGGGTGGAACAGATCAAATCAGAGCTAGTAGGAGGCAATTTATATTAGTATTCACTGAATGGAAGCAGGGAACAGAAAATGCTCAAAGCAGCAATAGTTATGAAGAACTCTGAGAAACTGTAGTTGAAATGTGCTGGTGAAATACTCATTTAAGAAGATGAAAAATGCTCAACCCTGCAAACATATAACTGTGTTTGATCTACATATAGCTCATGAGCAAGAAAGCTGTTATGGTCTGTAACTTGCTTTTCATTGAGAACAGTTTGTCCTGCTTTGACAGACGCAGAGAGCTGACACACAGAAAAAGAGGACTCTGTAAAAAGCCTGAAGATCTATAGAGAGTCAACATTAGTTCCATCCCTCGGTCAAAATGTGCTTTCTCCACAGATTTTTCTTTATCATTATTTCATAATGTAAATTATGCATATACATATGTTACAATATATATAATTGAAATATAAATTAATCTATATTGCTAGGAAACATTTTTATCTCATTTTTTTCGTGACTTCATCCTTTTGTTCCCGCTGTTGTCGTTGTTGTTAGCATTGAAACAAACTGGGGGTCTAACAATCCTCCCCTCAGTCTATAATATAAAACATCAAGCTAATCACCCACCAAGCCCAGGGTATCACCAGTTAAGGGTAGGCTTTGGTCTCAAGCCCATCTACCTGCAAGAAGAGATCAAGGAGACATTCTAATGAAAGTGGGTAGCGGGGTGATTATATTTGCAAGTAATTTGTTTAAGACTATAACCCTCCGTTGTATAAAAACCTTGTAATGCACCTTGGAGGACCCTCCCAGCACTTGGAAGGGCATTTCTCTGATGTAGAGACCTGTTTCTAAGACAGACAAAAAGCCTGACAGGCAAAAAGCTGCTAGGTAGTAAGCCAAGAATCCCTGTGATAGTTGTAACAACTGAATAGGTATTGATAGGCATTTGGTAAATAAAAAATAAAGCTCATTTATCAGGATAAGTAATTATTAGCTCTATAGAATTTCCTGAACCAGTCTGATCTCATGCTGTGGATGCTGTGGAAAAGCAGTCAGGAAGGCAAGGAGTAACTGAGGGTAGGTAAGAAGCTATGAAAGAGTAGGGCAGACAGCTCACATCAAGGATTCCTGAGAATGCAAGTTTTCTTATCAAAACAACTGAAGGGCATCAGAATTGCTTGTTAGAGACATAAAGCAGCATCAGGTACTACAAATCAACCTGGGAAGCCACCTGACATGGACAGGAAGGAGATCAGTAGATGGTTATAAACAACTAAGCAGACTTGATAGGAATATTTAGACAAAAGTAGCCATTCATACAGACTATTTTAATTGAGAGTATTTCTGTCCTCATAGTGAATGCTTTACTTAAAGAAAGCTGTTTTATCTGTTATTGATAATGGAGGTCTGCAGGGCTGTGAGTTCATTATATAAGAACTTCTGTATGGTGTCAGGCCAAATCTCCTGCCAACCTTGCCGCTGGCTCTGACTGTGGCCAGTTGCAGATGTCTAGGGAAGAATAGGAAAAAGAGCGGAAGTATGTAATGCATGTCTGAGCCAGGAGACAAACAAGTGACAGTGACACAGCACCTAACTTACAGTTAAAAAAAAAAATAAATCTCGTGTCCTGGTACCCTGAGAAACAAGCAAAGCCAGGACACAGGTGTTAGCTTGGATGAGAGACCAGGAGGGGTTAGGAGTGCAAGTTAGGGTGGAACTGTAATACCTGCAGGCCAAAATTTGTTTGGAGTTGTGAACTCCTAAGCAAGAGCAGCATGACAAGAAGCAGCCTGGTGTTTGAAGACCAAATGCTCTCTGCTGTCTTCCAGAAATAGGTAAAAAAGGGAAATACATGCAGAAAAGAGAAGTCTGAGAATTGCAGAAATTGACCAGATAGACCACAGGGGAGACACACATCTCAGCTCTGAGAAGCAGCTATAGGGGATTAGCCATCTGATGTATGCTGAGCACTAAAACATGTTGTGGGGCAGAGAATCCAGCGGGACTGGAAATTTTCAGGGCAATCAGCAAGTGGTCAGTAGCTAGCCATTTGCAGGAGTCTGTGCTTTTTATGCTGCTTTTCACAAGGAAGGACCAAGATTTCTGGACTGCTTTATGGTTTATTTTATGGTTTATTAATGATGAAAATGTACGCTAAGCAGGGAAGCTCTTCAGTCTGCCTGATACATAAGAGGACAGCAAGGAGAAAGAGCAACAACTTTTTGGTCAGCAATAGGGATTATTGTTATGTCAAGCTGCTTTTTATAATGGAAATAAATTAAAAATCTTATAGGTGGAGAAAACACATAAGCGTTTAAGTGCACTTGAATTTAGGTGATCTCATAATAAAGATCTGGAAGAGGCCACGAAAGTGCCATTGAGAAGTCACTTTACACTCAGGGAGCCCTGAGCAGCAATAGTTTCTTAAAAGAAAATGAATTTCTGAAGAGGGAATTTAGGCTACTCTCAAGGTTTAACGGCTTTGGGAGTCTGTAGGTCATGCACATATGTTCTGAAATGGATTCTCCTCCCTTGCCGCCCCCCCACCCCCGATTTCCGTTTCTGAATTAACTAACCCTTAACCCCATTAGTTCTCTCATCTTAAAGCAAAAACATGTTATTCCTGCACCATTAGTTCTCCACTGTGCCATCGTGTTTATTCTAACGTCTGGAATTAATCAGTTCTTTTCCCTTTACTTGATTGTCAGCAAAAGGGAAAAAAGGAGGCGAGCTCATAAGGGAGAGAATAAGGCACAATGAATTTTATCTGGACAGCTTGAATTTACTAATGACTACACTTAAAAGTATAGGTTGTGCCCTAGGTTCAACATTTATAAAACATACCGCATTGCAAACTGCTTTTCTGGAGACGTGGTGAGCACAGACATTTCCTTTGAAATGGCCATCCCGGGGCTGGGAACAGAGTTCCAGGAAAACCCTCTCGCTGGTGGCGAAGGGCAGAGCGCAAGTCGAAAAAGCGCAGGGCTCCCCACACATTTTTAATCCTCCCGCAGCCCTGCAGCCCTGGCTCGGTGACAGCGCGTCCTGCTAAATGACAATAGGGAGAAGGATCCCTGCTGCGGAGGAGGCTCTGTGTGTGGCTGCCTCCCTCCTGCACAAAAGAGGGGCTTAGGTGGGGTGGGGAAGGAGGCCAGCGTTACACCATACCCCATTGTTTGGGATCCCGCAGGCTCCTTCCCTTGGTTAGGGCTCTTTGCATGGGAGCTGACGGGCGACCGTGCGTCCCCCCCAACTCCCAGCTCTCCTTGGGGGATCACCAGCAAAGATTATACAATATGAGCAGAGGTGGCTGGAGGCATTGGGGTAGGCAGAGGGGAGGGTGTCTGCAGAAAAGGCCAGGGAGGGTAAGGGGGGGTCGTGGAAGCAAGTCTTAGGAGGGGGAGGACTTTTGCACGTGGATGAGGACTGCAGCAGACTCTGAGAGGGAGTGATGGGGTTTGAGGAGAAATGTCTGAGAGGGGAGAAATGCAAATGGAAGTAGCCATGAGAGGATCTTTCTCTTCCCCTCCCCAAGGCTGATGGTTTTTCGGCTCCCACTCCTCATTCCCCTGGGGAATTGGACCCCCACCCTAAGGATCCTTATGATCCCTTCTCCANAAGCAGACATTGGAGCTTTTCCTCATGTTAGGGGTGGGGAAAGGCAAGGGGCTCCCCGGGCAGCAGGAAAGGAGCACTGTGGAGCAGCAAGTGGGGCCCGGAGGGGTGTGAGCTGATGCAGCTGTACCGCTGCTGATCCAGACGTGAACTTCTCCTCCGCAGGCTCCACAGCCTCTACTAGGCAGCCCACATTTATGTTTTTCCCCAAGAAACTGCAGCTACCTCTGTATAATAACCTGGATTAATACAGCAGTGTGTTTCACGCTTTCAACAGCTGCCTGTCAGGATATCAGGAAGGTCAAAGTAGAATGAGAAAAAGAAGGTAAAATAAAGAGGAAGCTACAGTGAACTATGTAGACATATATAAGCTTGTAAGACACCATCAAGAATATCTAATACTCTCTTTAATGTGCCTTTTCATTGAGATTGAGGGATATGACATGGCTTTCAGATTTAAGTCTGGGGTTTTTTCTTATTTCTTCAGAGAAGGTACTCCATTCTGCCCTTTAGTACAAATAATCGGTATTTGAGATCAGTAGACTTCTTGGGAAATGCTATGAAAATGTTAAAACAAGCAGTAGAAAGCCTAACGTACTGAAATAAAGTCAGCAGACTGCCCTGAAGAGAGCAACTGTCTTCTCGGAGCCTGATCCTCACTGAAGTCAATGAGAAAACTTAGAGGGATATTAATGATGCAGATTCAGAGATGCAGGAAGCTGAATCCACAGCTGAAGTCTCAACCTCATGGCATTTGTCTCCTGATTCCAAAAACAAGGTAGAAAAATCAGAAAAAAATGTCAGCTTCTTTTACACCTTACCTGTAAATAGACCCTATTGTGCCACTGCTGCACTCCAGGTAAAGCTGCTTCTGGGAATTTTGCCAGGCTGGCTTGTAGAAAGGCAGAGTTTTTCACTAAAGACTTTACTTCCAGTTGCAGGAATTTATCGGGATGGTTGTTGTTTGGCAAAACAGAGAAGTCCATGTTTCTGTCCTGTAGAGTAATAATGAAAACAGCCCCAGCTTCTGCTTCCTGGCTGTGCACGCTCCTTCTATTATTAATGATGTGAAGAAGGATACGACAGTTTCCTGAAACTGTATCTGACCCCTGTTTGGTGTCAGGCTCACTTATATCATCTACCAATGATAAAAGATTGTTTAGAAGCGGCAGAGCAGACAGGACATGTTTCTGTAAGTGCCTAGCTTAAGTTTTCAAGTTCAAGGTCTGTTTTGATAGATACATATGTGCTTATTAAAGCTAACAGAGTACCAGTGAGCAGATGCATGAGACACTTAAATGCATACCAGCACTTCCTCAAGTGACCTGCCAAAAATGTCAAGCTTACAATACTTCAAAGCAAGCTTGTTCCCCAGAAAATTAGAAGCAGCTCCCAGTGCAAAGCAAGCCCTCCTTTTCTGTGGTGGTACTAAGAGGCTCCATTGTGCTGTGTGGGTCGGTACTGTTTACCACGATGGCTATGACATGCACTTCTTTAGGTTCAGGGATTTCTTTCACAGTAAATTCTTCTTGACCCTGGGAAATATTAGATTGTTTCAAGTAATTGATAACAGAAGTTTTCAGGGAATTGAATCTGCTCCTGTTCAAGTGAATGGAAAACACTCCTACTGACTTGAACGGCATAGTCAGTCCCTTCACTTTCATTATTTTATTTTGAGATTTGATATTTTCATCATCATTTTATAAGTCGCAAGTTCTTTTGACTTTGAGCTAATGGAATTCGCCTTCTCATCAAGGCCATTAACTAAAGCCAGCAAAAGTAGTCTCCTCACTTTTATTTTAACCTTGTTTTTCCCAACCTTTCTGTTTTTCTAAGACGTTTCATTTTTCATGACACTGCCACAGAGGACAGATTTTTGAAAGTTCATTGTTTGAAATCCAGGAAAACTTATTTTGGATCAAATTAGTGCTGAGAATTACGGCATCATGAAAATTTCAGCCTTGTACTTAGACCAGAGAATCTTAGACAGGCCAATCTATTTTCCTTATAGAAAATTGCTGAAATTTAAAAAGAAAATAAAACCAGTAAACTACTTTAAAAAATGTTACTAATGTGAGATCATAATGCAATAAATTAATACTTTGATATACATGAGTTAAAACCCTTATTTACTTAGAAAGCTCATGATTTTTCTTTGCATGTATTTATTGGTGATCATTTTAAAGCACATCTGTTAAAAATTATTAATCTGTTGCCTTTCAAGTAGATACTCAGATTATTTGTGAGCAGCCACAAAATAGACAGTAGCAATCATGTTTCTGAGTGGTCCTGCATGCTTCTGGGGAACCTGCTGCTACGTTTAGAACTGTTTCTCTCCATTGTAATGAACGCTTGAAAAACTAACACATCTTTACCATGAAGCTGCTGTCTGAGACCTACATAGAATCAAAGAACCATCGAATGGTTAGAGTTGGAAGGGACCTTAAAGATCATCTAGTTCCAACCCCTCTGCCATGAGCAGGGACACTTCCCACTACATGTAGTCCTTCTTCTTTTCTTGGGCAGAACTAAGGCAGTAACAATTAGTGTTCCAAAATACCTGGGTATATACAACTGTGCCTTCTTTCTTTCTTAAACATATATGCCCTTTCCAGCATCTCTCTGAACACAGGATTCTTCCGTGCTACTGTAGCATACGACATGGTGTGCAGCTGTGGGAATTTACTTACCAACACTACTTGGTTTCATTAGATGTGCCCTAAGAACATAAAAAACATCCCACTAGGTCAGACTGCCCCAAACCCAGGATCTATTGCTGTGTTTGAAAAAGGCAAGAAGAGATGCTCTTTAGGGAGGCTGTGTACACCTGTCTCCTTTCTGCAGTTCATTCTCCTTTTACTCCCCCAGAAGACACACAAATTTTTGTACTAGTGTTTTTTCCCAGGCCTTTTATTATCTTTTTACGGACTTGTCCATTAATTTGTCTAATTGCATTTCAAATCTTCTGATACTATCTCCTCCAGAAGCAAGTTTCAGGACATCATGACCATCTCTCTAAAGTGCTTACTTTTATGTTTTAAATTAATTTCTGTACTAGTTTTATCAAGGATGCCATTTTGTTGTACTATATTATTTTAAGAACAAGAGTTACACATGCAGCTTATCCATCATCCTCAGGATTTTTTAAACCTTGACCATGCTCATCTGAGCCTTTTCCTCACCAACCTGAAGTATCAACTCATTCAGTGTTGTCTCATAAACCACCTGGGCTATCCTTTTTCTCATTTATTTGCCTTTTTAAATGTGCAACAGTGTAATTCCACTACATTGTTCATGAGAACACAGCAACCGTAAATGAATACAATGCTCAAGCTGTGGGTACACCACAGTTCCATAACTTGGAAAAATGATGCCGTCTTTTCTGACAATATCCATCAGTTTTTGGCTTTTTTTCCTCTTACTCTCACAGAGCTAGTAATGTCAGACTACAGTAACCAATGATGCTACGATTTTTCTCCATTTCTATGACCACCAGTTGCAAGTTCAGTATCTTGTAGGAATAGTTGAGGCTATTTTTCCATAGCTATACTACCTTACATTTAATCCACATCAAAGTTTATTAGCTAATATCTTGCCTAATCACTCAGTTTTTGAGTTTCTTGACAAATAAGACAACAATTGGTTTACCAGAAGAGCTTAATGTCACCTGTGGAGATGGAGATCTCAGTTTTAACTCTCTTGCTCATGCCATTGATGAAAATGTTAGTTTTTAGTCCCCCCCCAATTCCTTGGGGGACCATACTGCTGACTCCTCTCCATCCTGAAAGACAACCGTTTTGCTTCCAATCCTTTAACCAGCTTTCAAGCCATAAAAATTGCTTCTATGGTCCTGTGTGAATGTAGTTTCTTGAATATCCTGTAATGTGGAACCTTGTTGGAGACTTCTGTGTCCGCCAGATCCTCTTTGCTTAGGACACAGATGAAGCCATGCTGTCTCTCTCCCAACAGCCCATGCTTATCCAGGTGCTCAGGGATCTTACTCTTTTTTTATCGGCTATTATGGAACCAGAAAAGGAACTCAGTACTACCCAGTCTGTAGTTCAGAGGATCCCCTGAAGATCCCCTTTTTGACAGGTAGGAATTACACTGCAATCTGCCAGTCTTCTGGTAGAGTGACTAAAACAACAGCTTATGCACTATGGCAAGCAGTTCTGCAATTTTTCAGTTGCCTTCTTCCAGGAATCTCACATGACTGCCACCCTAGATACCTGTTAGCATCTAACATGTCTTACATTCTCATATATTTCCTTCAACTTGATCCAGCCTCTCTGGCATCTCTGCTATAAAGAATGTGCAAGGTATGAGAACCCCTGCAACATTTCAGCTGGAAAGGCCTATGCAACTTCCCTTTCATAGCTCTATCATCCCTGAGTGTCCCTTTAACACTTGTGTTATCAGATGGTCCCACTGACTCCTTAGCTAGCTTCCTGCTTTTGATGCATTTCAAGTCCCTTTTACTCTTAGTTGGAGCATCTTACTATTAGTTGGAGCATCTTTTCTACAGAGCTCTTCAAATTCCTTCTGAATGCTCTTCATTTTCTGTTTACAGTTGACCTGCTAGGCTTTAGGGCCTCCATTGGTCTCCTCATGCAGGCAAGCTTTCCATTTTTAATATATTTTTATAATAAGCAAACGGCTGCTTCTGTGTCACTGGAGATGACAATGAAAACTGAATGGAAAAAACCCCCGAATAACCCAAAACCTAAACCACATCCTCCAGAACAAAGCAGCAAATTCCCTGCAGAGTAAGTGACAACACGATTAAAATTAAGGTATTCCTTTTCTTTAAGAAAGGTATGAGACGTGGTAACTGTTGTTAACTTTTGGTCACTAGCCAGCATGAATCTGTGAAGAAGTAAGCCCACTGCACACCAGCCTAGCACAAGCCCTGGGCACCACTTTAATCCCATTTAATCCAACAAAATAGAGCCTAAGTGGGATGCAGAGAGGCCTACTCTAGCCTGTGTGAGCTGGAGTGAATTTCACCTTTCTTTGTCAGCTGAACTTGACTGATTTGACATTCATTAGTTGCAATTTTACATATTTATCAGGCTGGAAGGAAAATGTATTAGCGCAGAGGGGTTGTTGCTGAAAAAAAGGCCACATCCAAAAAGCAGGGCCAGCACAGCAACACCCCCCCTGCAGTGTGCTGCAGCCTGGGCCGCAGCCTGGGCACGTCCTCAAAACACTCTTATCGTTTTCTGACAAAACAGGTATTTCGGTCTGTGCTGCTTCTCTGAATGATGATAGGAGTGTTCTGAGGCAGTAAAATTAACTTGCTGTCAAATCCATGCAGAGAAGGAAGAAGCATTTTTTGCTAGGTAGACAAAAAACTGCTTCACAGTGACTCACACACATCTAATGAGTAGTTTTGTACTACAGATGCTGAAGGAATCGGAGCCAGAGCCATCATCATTATAACATCCTGATTTCACTCATTACATTTAAAAAGAACATCATTTTAGTGTGCAATTTTCCATCCCTGGTTTCCATCCAAAAGCGTTTTCTTTTATGATGTTCTACAAGGGTGATGGGAGGATGATTTCAGCACAAGTCACTCATCTGTTTTCAACGGATACAGGCAGTGTTAAAATGTACTTTTCTGTTTTGAGATAAAGCCTACATTCTTGTTAGTAAAATACTCAGAAACAGCAGAGCAAAAACATTCAAAATGGCATGGATGATATCACTGGCTGATAAAAGACTGTCCTCTGGCCCCTAGTCTGGAGGCATCTTTCCTTTTGCTTGATTTTTAGTTGTTGTGATTCAAGTCAGTGCAGGAGTATTAGCAAGACTGGATACTAAGTATGAAGAAAATTTAAAATAAGGATTATTTCTTTTGCGTGCTAGCTACAATAATTCTATTTGACTTTCCAATGTGTATCTGTGACATTAGAGGAGTTATGCCCAAGAGCAACTGAATTTTCTGCGCATTGAAAATTTTTAATTATACAAAATACAGTATCACATTCCATGATGTCAGAGTTATTTTTCTTTCCTTCTTTACTTTTTAAAACCAGACAATACTTCATTTAAAATCATACATTAGCACATCATTAAAGTTGCAGTTTTTAAATGCACAGCAGTAAGATGCCAAACCAAAGATTTTGAGACTACTGCTGTTTGAAAGCACATACGTTGATTTCAACAGGAGTTGAGACTGCAGCTAAATATTCTTCCTGGACAGAATCACAGTCCTGACTGGGAGCCTCAGTTTATTAAACTGTGCAGATATCTACATCACATCCATACAGTACACCCTTTGCAGAGAATTAGAAGGAACAATCACTCAAATAAAGATGCATTCCCTTTCTACTTTGAGTAGAAAATATGATGCCTTTCAGACTCATTTCTCTGGCCATCTTGCCTCCAGGGTTTCCTCTTCTACATAGTCTCAGAGCGTGCCTAAAGGCTTGCATTGCAAGATGGAGGCAGAGGACCTACCCCTTCTTCTCTTGCAAAGTTCAGTGGTTACAGAACTCACCTGAGATAAAGAACTTCTCCTCCCCTGAATATTACTCTGTTATACCCAACTTTCCATATATCAAAGCTCACAGAGTGGCATGTCTGCCTGCAGCTGCAGAAAGGTGCCTAAGTCAAGAGGCAGGAGGCATCTGTTGTAGGGAATACCGTAGCTGGACCTGCTGCGATGCAGGGCTCAATGGATTTGGCTACAAGACACGGATGCCCAAAACAGGAAAAACACAAATAACAAATGAAGCTTTACTTTTTATTGAAAATGTAAAAATCATGTGAATCATGTACAATATTTTCTCATAAGGAAAATTTTAGCTGTTTCATAACGTTTCACAAAACTGTAAAACATTTTCTTTTTATAAAGACTTTTCCATAAAACGAAGATAAAAGTAAAGTAGTATTACAAAGCTATTTTCTAAATCGTCAACAGAGAACTGAAATTGTTTAACAGATTAATTCATACAAGTGTCAGGAGGAAGGACTCTTCCATTTGTAAATCCGCAAGAGGACACACAAAGGTATAGAGGGGCATGGGTTTTTTGTTTCAAAATGTTTAAAATCAAGTGACATGTTAAAACAGTACAGACGTGGATTCATAGGATGGTACAAGTTCTAGGACTGCATTTCTCTACACTACCTCAAACAGTGCAACAGTGATTCAGTGTAAATCTCTACAGTGTTTCATTGATTCAATACTTGCGTTCAAGTATGTGTCCATGAGAATGATCAAAATCCCTACTTAGCTATTTTAATTTTCTTGTTTACAATATAAATTACAGTAGATTATCCCCTTCAGTATGTTTCTAAATCAAATGAACTGATTTCACAATACATTCTGTAATAACCTGTTCAATAATGTTAGCTTACTCACCTCAACATCTGTTGCAAAATACACAAGATCATTCTGACTCTGAATGCCAAAAATATAATAAAATTAAAAAGGGCTTTATTTCCATATACAACAAAACTATTCAGCTAACTTAAAATAAATTCAAGATAACATGACTTTTTTGGCAACAGAGTGACGACCCTACTGAAAATAAACATTTAAAATACTAGTTACTATTTTTTAAAGATTCTGATAAATGTATCCAGAATTGTTCATATAAAAATTAATTATGAAAATGTCAGAGGATAAAACAAGTTGGCCATCTAACCAAAACAATTAAGGATGTCTGGCAGGCAAAAATAAATTAATTTGATTAAATTATATGTAATCTGATAATATTTGGTCTGAAGAAGCGTGCGTGTGTGGATGTACGTGTCTGTGTGTGTTTATAAATAATAAAATTGCAAAGAGCTGAGGGCCAGCCAGCCTGACAGAGGTCAACTCTTCTGTTGCATTTTTTGCGCATAAAAGTCCCTGCATGTCTCACAGCACCGCTGATACCACCTCATGTCTTGACAGAGGTTCTTCTCTCTTATCACCCTGCAGTACACAGGCCACTGGTCTCCCAGGCACTTGAACGTTAAAGCAGCTGTGAAACAATAGCAACAACAAAATCAAACATTAATGTTACATTTATTAGTGAAGAATCAGGAAGCAACAGTGACAAGGACACCAGCAGTGGGGAAGGGAAAGGAGAACAGATCATAGAATCATAGAATGATAGAATCATAGAATGGTTTGGATTGGAAGGGACCTTAAAGATCTGCTTTCAACCTCCCTGCCATGGGCAGGGACACCTCCCACTAGACCAGGCTGCTCAAAGCCCCATCCAGCCTGGCCTTGAACACTTCCAGGGATGGGGCAGCCACAACTTTTCTGGGCAACCTGTTCCAGTGCCTCACCACCCTCACAGTAATAATGTTACCTAATATGTTACCTGAATCTCCCCTCTTTCAGTTTAAAACCGTTACCCCTCGTCCTATTGCTCCACTCCCTGATAGAGAGTCCCCCTCCCTCTTTCCTGTAGGCCCCCTTTAGGTATTGGAAGGCCACTATAAGGTTTCCCCGGAGCCTTCTCTTCTCCAGGCTGAACAACCCCAACTCTCTCAGTCTGCCTTCATAGGAGAGGTGCTCCAGCTCTCTGTAGGTATTCAACAAAAGAAAGACGAAAATAATTCTCCTGCTGTCAATATTTTCAACATTAAAAACTTTTAAGGCCAGCTTAATTTATAAACTGGATTAAGTTGCATTGAAAATAACTGGTTTCATGGCATGCAGCTGGCTCATCATGAGAGAGTGAAGCCCTTTTTTCTGCCCCATACAGAGGCAAGCTGGGGCTGGTGCCAGGGCTACAGGGGAGCTGCAGAGCCAGCTCCAGCAAAGCCGCATGAAGCAGCAGCTCCAGCTGAAACTGCCCTCAGTCTGAAGTTGCCACCGGAAAAACAGGAAGCCTCAATTTGAATAATACCAGAATGGGGTTCTCAATGACACCTTCAAAGGGAATTTTTTTTATCAGAGGCAGGTAGGGAAATGTAGGGATTAAAGCATGGAGACTGCTTTTCTGATTCAGCTTTACTCGAGAAATCAAGACTTTGTGCTGTGTTGTCAATGAATGGAAATTGAAGTACGTAATGTCTTACATAATTTTTCTTTCTAAGTGAAATAATCTACTAGACCTATAGTTTTGACTGGCTTCTTTGTTCAAAGGAACAGAAATCATATTGGTCTTGCTCTTATAAGGTTTGAGGACAGTTAGCAAGTCCCATGGTACATTTTGTAATGCAAATCCATTTTATCTAGAAAAATGAAACTTACAATATGAAATCACTAATAGTTGATATGTTGGCAAACAGACTTGTCCAGACCCAATTACGGCATTTGGTGGTTCTCAAATGCACAAATACTGTGCATTTTTTACCCACCTGACCTTTTTCTCTCCTCTCCAAGTACATTCAAAATGTGGGTTTTTTGAAATTGTCTTCCAATACATTGGTCTGACTGACTTCTTAATCACTCGAATGGGTCTTCCCTACTCCATGTCAAAGTCAGACTATTAATCCTTACCTTCACATCTTTCATGTCTTACCTTCACCCAGTTATTCAGGTTGCTCTATTAGTAGTCTGTTGCTGCTTTCTAACTGTGGGAATCCCTGACACAAAGTCTTCCTCACAAACCTTCTAAAATGACAAGGACATGTCACTAGCCTGAAAAGCCACTGTTTGGTTTACTCTGCCTCCTCCCACGGTTGTTATAACTATTTGGTTCTCTCTAGCAGTCATAAACATTCAGGTATAGAAGCCTGACTTCTGTTGTATGCCTGTTGTATAAAACAGGCATGTTTTTCATGTGCGTTGTCTTTTTTCTCATGAAGCCATCTGTTAATGCACCCACCTGTTCCGCTTATAAAAGCCTCTTACAGTGCTTATCATAGAAGGACCCTGGTAGCAAATTTGGGGCTTTGCAGATTCAGTTATTCAGGCTGTACCACATACATGGAATTAATATGGAAAAACAGTAAAAATAAGGCACAAGAAACAAGACACCATCCAAAAATCATAATAAACACTGAACTGAAAAGAACAGTCAGTCTCACAGAAGATTTGAGTTACGCTCCTTTTTCACCAGAAGGGAAATGGGAACTGAGACCATATTTATAAAAGAGTAGAGATGGGTCAATCCACATCAGCTTCCACTAGCCATACCCCCAAATCCAAGGAATCTATACTGCATAATAGGAATGGAACTGGAGGCCAAAATGATCAACATATTCAAAAGAAACATTGCATTATGTATTTTGGAGATGACAATGCCTCTACTGGACTGGATTCTGACTCTTGCTGGATGAGATTCACCTGTAGATTACGAACACCAGTACTATGAGGACAACATAGCCCCGTCTTTTTTTGTGCGCTTCACATTAAGTCAAATTTTAATGAATCTGACACTGTGTTTTTTTCTGTGAAACTGTGATTCACTTTATTCTCTGACACAAAGCTTCTTATACCACACCAGAGGGAGAACGTCAGTGATGGAGTGACGGCCTCCTGCTTCTGAGAGATCACTTGAACAAAGAAAGATGAAGTACGAAGGGCAACCTTACAACAATGAAATAGCGGACCAGAGGGCCATAAGCAACAGCTGCCAACTCATCCAGCAAACTGAAACGATGACTACTACACAGGAATGTTTTAAGGGTTAAAAACTTCAAAGAGAAATAGCCGTCACTGACTTAAAGGAAGGATTACATACAGCCTGAAATGTTAGACTTGCTTTCCATGCAGGAGTAATCCTATTTGACAGGAGGGTTTATCTTTACAAGGGCTCTGGAAAATCATCTGGAAAGGGTATGCTGTCTTACAGCAAGCCTTTGAATATTCCCCAGTCATGCTCAAGAAGCAGATGAATGCTTTGGGGAGCTACTGGTTAAGACCATCATTAACAACCCACGAGGCATTAACAATTAACAGAATTAACAGTTCTGTAGCTATTCAGTAATGTAATTTCTTTAAGACCAATAGAGACCTGAGTTCCTCCTGGAATAGCAAATCTCTTCATGTTAGAACTTTCCCTTCATGTGTCCTAATCCATGAGGTACTGATTGTAGACATTTGCACTAAAGACAAGTGGGAAGCGCTATTCGTATTTGAGGAAAAAGGGCTTCCTTGATCTCACAAATATAATGAGAAAATAGTTTGCAGAACTCTTAAAGAGAAAACAAGGTATTTTCTTACTTTAGAAATGTTTGATAAAATTGAGTGGAAAAATATATATATAAACATATATAGTATGTTTAAATATAAACATGTTTTTTGGTCTCAGATGTGTGTCCATATAGATGTTTTGTGTCTATAGTCCCATAATATGGTCCTTCCTTGGATAACAAAACTCTTCACCATCCTGAGGTACAGTCTCTGATGTACACACTGGAAAACTGAGGCAGAGAGATGAGATTCTGTATAGAACTTACGTCTCCTGAGTCCTAGCCCTCTGTTTTTAAACTGGGATCATCATTACTCTATGGAGAGAAAGAACTAAAACAAGATTTCCAGCAGGAATGTGTAATTTTGACTGCTTACCTAACCTGGGTGATGTTATGGTGTTAACATTAATTTTCTCATTGCAGGGGTGGAGATGACAGGGTCTGTAGGCTGCAGGCTTTTCTGAGGAAAAGCATTCATTGCCATGCCTTCCTGTGATCTTGTGCATACACTGGATGACTCGGGACTGCATCCCTTTGCCACAGGTAACAGAGCACTGGAACACACAGAAGACACACATTCGTTGGAAAAGTATTTTTGCCTGTAAACACGAAGGTGAAATGCCAGTCCAGGTGAAGGCAGCGGCTGCTCCTTCAGTCATCAGCATTCCAAGACTTCTGCTTTCCATTCCATTAGCTAAATGAAAATCAATTAAAAAAGCACAAATAAATTGACAATATTTATTGAAGGACCGATTACAGCATCCTGTTGCTGTCAAGGTCCATTTTGTAGAGCCGGTGATGAAACTGAAGCACAGCAATGTGCCTAAAGGGAGCAGGGGCTGTTCTCCTGTACCTGTATCCTAATTTACTCTTACTAGAGATGAAGGTGATGGAAAAAAAGAAAATGCTCACAGACACTGACAGAGAGAAGTATTTTTAATTAAGCCATTACTCCTGCCAGTGCAGAAGTGCTCTTTCTACTGAGCAGAGTGTATGCCTCTTGTCTTTGCATCGCATCTTCATGTTTTCACACGTGTCCCGCAAATGAAACTACACAACATTGAGACATCAACCTTCCCATCTTCTTGCCACAATGAGGTGAGAAAATAAAACAGCTGAGCACTGTAACGATGGTAATGTGCTAATTCTATCACAGTAACGTATTAGAATGAAAACTTGGGCAGTGCTGCAAAGATGCATACAAGATCTATTCCAAACAAACAAAATACATCGTTTCCCCTTTGCTGACTTTTTGTGAACAAAATTTCACAGGGCATGAATTATTTTTGTGTCCACTGACATATGATCTACTGCTTTAACTACAAATTAATTCAAAAAATTATATATTGCAATTTGCTCTTACCTGTGAATGATTTTGACTCAAGTACCCATAAATTTAATTAAGCTTGGGGGAAACTTACTATAGAGGACATATTCAAATATTAATCAATTTCTTGCAACGAATGTTATGAGCACTGGCTGAAAATTTATACCACCACCATCCACATGATCCTGAATATATTTTTATTCTAAAAAATCTTAATTATGTAAATATTCAGAACTAATTTCCTCAGGAGGATTCAAGAAGCAGATGAAAAAAAAGCGAAATGAGAGAGAAAGACAAGGAGAGGGTGCTCTAACAAAAGAGGTTTCCCAAACATCCTGTCTCAAGATGGAGATGTAGAAGTATAGTTTCTTCTATAGTATAGAAGAAGCAAAGCAAGAATACATTTTGAGTGTAGGAAACACTAAAGGGGTTTTTGCCCTTTAGTTTTTTTATCTATGTGCTTTTGGGTGACATTATAAACATTATTACTTGGAGGAAGGTTTCACACATGCCAAATGGGAAATAGAGGGCTTGCACGCAAATATGTAAATCAACAGGGGTGAGACTTATGTCTTTTGGATTTGTGAGACTCCAAGAGAGGTGCAAGAGACTAGGATATACACTCGAACATTGCTTTCACAGGAGACTGAAAAAGATCCAAAGCACACTTCAACTTGTAACCACATGAAATCAAACACTGGCATTCTATAGAAGCAGCAACTGAACTTCATTTTGCTTCTGTTCTCAGTGATGTATATCAGGAGTAACTCCATGAAGTCAATAAAGAACTATAATTTCTTGCAAAGTTTATCAGATACAGCCCGCATGAGCCAAGGTATGCAAAGACGTTCAATTATGCATACATAATTTTCTATTCAATAGCAACCACAGCTTAATATATGAACCAATATGCTGTTTACAGGAGGGAATCCAGCTAGTACTGAAGCCTCTTCAAAGTAGAAGCCTGTGATCAATTTTGTGTACTGCTTTTAAATTGCACGAGAAAAAGCCTCTCAACAGAATTCCTTTTCCTGAATTCTCTGCCTTTTCCCTGTGCAGCTAAAAATAACCTGGCTTCTTATAATGGCCAACATTAGGCACGTGGTAAACATACCATGTACACATGTACATACCCAAATTTAATCACCACCAACAACCAGAACATCAATCTTAGTCTTGCCAAAATTCCGGCTGCTTCTTGGATTCCTCTCTCCATAATTTCAGAGAGGTTTATCTTTGGAATATTTTAATGGAATAGCAAGGGAGACAATAGAACAGCAAAACTAAAAAGAAACAAAACCAACACCCAACAACACAAAAAACACCAAAACCTGAGAATGAAGGAAACATGAACGTAATATGATGAAGATAATACGATGAAGGTGGTAAGATGATCTTTGAAGATTATCACAATGATCTCAATTTAGAGTAATTTTGCACACAGTATGGTATTTTTTTTCCCTTCAGTAAAACACATGCATGTTTATTAACCAAAGCTAGAGTATGTGTGAGCTTGTAGCACATATGTATCTTCTTTTATCAGCTACTCAGAAGGAGGACAAGACAGGCAGGTGGATCTGGTATATAAGATATCCTAAAAACAATTTATCTGCCCTTATCATTCAGTTTTCCTAAAACGAGTAGGTGCAACCTAGCCATCTGGAGTACTGGAAGGGAAAACAGGATTTGAAAACACTGGACTTCTGCTGACAAAATGGGCTCCAATGGTTTATCTGCTTATTCATAATGCATAACAATTCATGTATGCAGGTGCCCTTGTGGAGAGCACTCTGTCAGCAGTCACATCTCTGTATCAAATGAGCTCTGGCCTGAAAGCTTCTTGTGACTGCAACTGAGACAATATGCAACAAGCAGACAGATCTCTCTCTCGCCTAATCAGTGTTTAGGCCCCAACTTCCTATGCAGAATTTCGAAAGATTTTGCCATTAAAATCTTAATTGGTGATTTAACATCCCTGTAATGACTGAGCTTTTGTGAAATATTTCAAAGTGTTATGAAGCGTTACAATGTAGTTTTCTATCCAAAGATGGATACATCTTGCAAACAATTTTAGTCTCGCATGACCTACTTATTAACATCCCAACTTTAGAGGATGAAACTGACACTAAAGGATGATAAAAATAAAATGTGTCAGTTCATATAGGAAATATGTGGCAAAGCAGGAAATAAAGTAAGAACTTTGCCTTCTGTTTTATCTTCTTTTCTTTTCATGGCAATGTACTAATTTTTAACTTTGCCATTATTCTTATTTATAAAACTGAGAACTTTTTATAAAGTCTTGAAAGATGTTTGGGGGAAACTGTGAAAAGGCAGGGCTACCACACTGATTTGCAATCCAAAACTTTCAAAGCCAGCCTGATCAGTTTACAAGTAAAGACAGTTTTTTCCAGACCACTAGTGTTTTAAAATCAAACAGGGATCTGATAGTCAAGCTGTGCTCTTCTCTGTTCACACATCATCAGCAGCAGTGGTGTCTGACTTCAGAATTAAGAATTCTACTGATCGGAAGCCAGAAAAAAATAATACCACTTTACCGTTTCTATATTATTTCACACTCAAAGTAGTACGAAACAGAGTATTTATTAGCAAAATTTACACAAAGAGCAGACCCACAAAGGCAAAAGAACTATTTTACTCATTTTAAAAGCACTTGAAAAGAAAACTAAAGATTTAAGACAACCCATTGTATTTGCACAAAATTAGGGAAAACACACTTTAGGTATGGTCTTGATTAGTACATTTGCTATTACACAGACAAACACTGAGATTTCTGTTTGTCTCCATGAAGTGGTCTTAAACCTGAATTTGTGCTGCATGCACACCAGGCAACTGCTGGTGTAATCAAGAGCAGCCACTGAATATTGGAGGATGAAAGGCATCCATGCTGGTTTTGTTTTTGACTCTGAAAATGTATGGACTTGGTCCAATTTCACTAGGAGACACCTCAACTTCCACAAACCAGCTAGAGGCCACTGAGGTCTGACCCTCATTTTGATACTCATTTTACTGCATATGCATGTGTACATTCTAGCTGAAACAGACTCTCCTACGCTTGCTTCACTTTTTGAATTTCTCTTATTGAAAAACCTGAGGCAAATACCTCTCACTGGATGTGCATGTGTCACAATTTAGGTAGCACTTGTGGTATGTAGCTAAAGCTGAATAGCTTCTGCATGCTTCTGGAGCTTCCATGTTTAAAACTGTAACAAAAGTTTCAACTTACAGGAAACAAAAAATACTTTAACTTTTACATATTACGCAGTGCATTTAATCAGAAAGCAATCTATGTGTTGAAACTGCTTGTATATTCCATTATTTTATATATAAATATATATAATAATATAAAGCTTATTTATATAAAATTTACAGAAAATGCCCACTCCCAACCAATCTGTAGTAACTTGCCTCAATTCAGGAGATCTCAGATTAATTTTAACTCACAGCTTTATTACTAGTGAATGCAGAATACTTTTCTATAGCTCCTACCCCCTCCAGCTCCCAAATGTCACTCGTGCACATGCTTTGTTTTTGTGGTGGTTAATTATATTTTACTGTTCAGATGACCTACACTTTAAGGCCATGTAGCTGATTATCAAAAATTCCCGTAGGACAACTGTGTTTGTAGGTTTAGACTAAATGTTCTAATACGCAGCCAGAGGTTTTTTATGTGGCTGTTAATCTGTGCATTTTGGATGCAGTCCTAAAGGTACTGTAAAACCGTTCAAGCAGCAAGACATGTAAAACATTCCTGTTAAAGATTAAAAAAAAATCCTGGATAAATGTAGTTAACAGCTATTTTTTTGAAAGTTTTTCTTTCTTTCAAATAAAATCTACCCGCCCTGTTTGAATTTTGTCCTACTTTTGAACTTCTTTTAGACATAATTTCAAGGACAGAAACCTAGGCGTTAAATATAACAATCCTTACACTTGGCCTGCACACCCGTTACCCAAGATTCCTTCTTTCTGTTCCCTGCCAAAGATATATATTCTGGAGAGAATACATATTCCCAAGGCCAACAGCTGAGGAAGGTGCTGTAATGCCTTAGCTGCTTCCAGCTGGCCTTCGTAAGAAGTAGGAATTCCTAAATTAAGGGAAAAATTGTCACTGGCAGACAGCAACGGTCAAAACGCATCTTTCTGCCAACACAACAGGCAATCACTGCAGAGGGTGATACAATCCACAATGAAAAACTCAATCTGTGACAATATTACAAGTCAGAATTGACTTGGACAATTTATTTTCAAGAATAAACAGATTGTTCAATAAAAGGTTTTTACAAGTCTAAGTAGCATTCAAAGTGGAGAGCGATGTGTTCATAAGGCAACTCAGTGATGAGTTCCATTGGAAATTATTAGCAGAGCATTCCTAATCATTTATGTATAGGTTCATCAGTTCCAGCATTTAAGCGATTTCAACCTTTTCATAAAGCAAGTGTAAAACAAGGATATCAAGCAATCGGACTTTAGCGACAGGATTCATATTTGCTTACATGCTTGCAATCTTTTAATGCATCTTGTATTTTTATGAAGTTTGCTTTTGAAGGCAGGTAGTAGATAAAAGTGGTGCATTTGTTTTCAACACAGACTTTATACTGAGTTTAACAATACTCTTAAAGGTTGCTAAACAAAGCAAATAATCTGCAGTTTATTTAAGAACTTTTTAAATTATTTTTTTTTTAAAGGCATTTCTGAATAATGCAACTAATACAAAAAGAGGCACTAATGGAGCAAACATAAGATGGAGTCTGAGTTCTCCCATGCATCATTTCCAGGAAGGTCTTTCTGCCTCTCTCATTTCTGACACACCCAACACCTCAGTATGTGAATGCCAAATTTAAAATTCAGAACTTGTGCTAAGTTTAGCTAAAAAAATCTGCTGTCGGTCTCTCCTAAGTTTAACAAGTTTGAGTTGTCCTTATTTACTTTATTTTGCTTTTCTCCTTTTTATTTTTCTTTTCTCCTTTTTATTTTTCTTCTTCCCCCC